>PISX010008864.1:0-52466 GCA_004024625.1 Mellivora capensis | reverse complement strand
ATCAGTAATAGACAGATCATCCATGCAGAAAATCAATAAAGAAACAAAGTCTCTTCAATAAATGGTGCTGGGAAAATTGGACAGCTATATGTAGAAGAATGAAACTCGACCATTCTCTTACACCATACACAAAGATAAACTTGAAATGGATAAAGGACCTCAAAAAAAAAAAAAAAAAAGAAACAAAAGCATTGAATGACACATTGGACTAGATGGACCTCATATATATATACAGAACATTCCACCCTAAAACAACAGAATGCTCATTCTTCTCAAGTGCACATGGAACCTTTTCCAGAATAGACCACTTACTGGGTCACAAATCAGGACTCAACCGATACCAAAAGACTGAGATTATTCCCTGCATATTCTCAGATCACAATGCTTTGAAACTGGAGCTCAACCAAGGAAAAGTTTGGAAGGAACTCAAACACCTGGAAGCTAAAGACCACCTTGCTTGAGAATGCTTGGATCAACCAGGAGATCAAAGAAGAACTTAAACAATTCATGGAAACCAATGAGAATGAAGACACGTCGGTCCAAAACCTATGGGATACAGCAAAGGCAGTACTAAGGGGGAAATACATAGCCATCCAAGCCTCCCTCAAAAAAATTGAAAAATCCAGAATACACCAGCTGTCTCTACACCTTAAAGAACTGGAGAATCAACAACAAATTAAACCAACTCCACATACAAGAAGGGAAAGAATCAAGATTAGAGCAGAGATGAATGAGGTAGAAACTACAGATACAGTAGAATGTATCAATGAAACTAGAAGCTGGTTTTTTGAAAGAATCAATAAGATCAATAAACTATTGGCCACACTAATCCAAAAGAAAAGAGAGAAATCTCAAATTAATAAAATTATGAATGAAAAGGGAGAGATCACCACTAACACCAAGGAAGTAGAAACAATCATCAGAAGTTATTATCAACAGTTATATGCGAATAAGTTAAGTGACCTGGATGAAATGGATGCTTTCCTGGAAAACTATAAACTTCCAAAATTGAACCAGGAAGAAATAGACATCCTGAATAGACCGATATCTAGTAACGAGATTAAAGCCGTGATCAAAAAACAAGAGCCCAGGACCTGATAGATTCCCTGGGTTATTCTACCAAACTTTCAAAGAAGAAATAAGACCTATTCTCCTGAAGATGTTTCAAAAAATTGAAGCAGAAAGAAAACTTCCATACTTTCTTTATGAAGCCAGCATTACCCTGATCCCCAAACCAGGCAAAGACCACACCAAAAAGGAGAATTTCAGACCAATATCACTGATGAATATGGATGCTAAGATTCTCAACAAGATCCTAGCAAACAGGATCCAACAGCACATTAAAAATATTATCCACCATGACCAGGTGGGATTTATCCATGGGATGCAACAGTGGTTCAGCATTCGCAAATCAATCAATGTAATAGAACAAATCAATAAGAGAAGAGAGAAGAACCACGTGGTCCTCTCAATTGATGCAGAAAAAGCATTTGACAAAATCCAGCATCCATTCCTGAATAAAATGCCTCAAAGTATAGGGATAGAGGGAACATTCCTGAACTTCATAAAATCTATCTATGAAAGACCCACAGCAAACATCATCCTCAATGGGAAGAAGCTCACAGCCTTCCCGTTGAGATCAGGAACACGACAAGGATGCCCACTCTCACCACTGTTGTTCAACATAGTATGAGCAACAGCAATCAGACAACAAAGAGAAATAAAAGGTATCCAAATTGGCAATAAAGAAGTCAAACTCTCTCTCTTCGCAGATGACATGATACTTTATATGGAAAACCCAAAAGACTCCACCCCCAAACTACTAGAACCCATACTGCAATTCAGTAACGTGGCAGGATACAAAATCAATGTACAGAAATCAGTGGCTTTCTTATACACTAACAATGAATATACAGAAAGGGAAATTAGGGAATCAATTCCATTTACTATAGTACCAAGAACCATAAGATACCTAGGAATAAACCTAACCAAAGAGGTAAAGGATCTGTACTCGAGGAACTACAGAACACTCATGAACGAAATTGAAGAAGACACAGAAAGATGGAAGAGCATTCCATGCTCTTGGATCGGAAGAATAAACATTGTTAAAATGTCTATACTGCCTAGAGCAATCTATACTTTTAATGCCATTCTGATCACAATTCCACCGGTATTTTTCAAAGAGCTGGAGCAAATAATCCTAAAATTTGTATGGAATCAGAAGAGATCCTGAATCTCTAAGGAAATGTTGAGAAACAAGAATAAAACTGGTGGCATCATGTTTCTTGATTTCAAGCTTTATTACAAAGCTGTGATCACCAAGACAGTATGGTACTGTCATAAAAACAGACACATAGACCAGTGTAACAGAGTAAAGAGCTCAGATATGGACCCTCAACTCTATGGACAAGTAATCTTTGACAAAGCAGGAAAAAATATGCAGTGGGAAAAAGACAGTCTCTTCAATAAATGGTGGTGGGAAAATTGGACAGCTATATGCAGAAGAATGAAACTTGACCATTCTCTTACACCGTACACAAAGATAAACTCGAAATGGATAAAGGACCTCAACGTGAGACAGGAATCCATCAGAATCCTAGAGGAGAACATAGGCAATAACCTCTTTGATATCAGCCACAGCAACTTCTTTCAAGATATGTCTCCAAAGGCAAAGGAAACAAAAGCAAAAATGAACTTTTGGGACTTCATCAAGATCAAAAGCTTCTGCACAGCAAAAGAAACAGTCAACAAAACAGAGGCAACTCACGGAATGGGAGAAGATATTTGCAAATGACAGTATAGACAAAAGGTTGATATCCAGGATCTATAAAGAACTTCTCAAACTCAACACACACAAAACAGATAATCATATCAAAAAATGGGCAGAAGATATGAACAGACACTTCTCCAATGAAGACCTACAAATGGCTCTCAGACACATGAAAAAATGTTCATCATCAAGCCATCAGGAGATTCAAATTAAAACCACATTGAGATACCACCTCACACCAGTTAGAATGGCCAAAATTAGCAAGACAGGAAACAACATGTGTTGGAGAGGATGTGGAGAAAGGGGAAGCCTCTTACACTGTTGGTGGGAATGCAAGTTGGTGCAGCCACTCTGGAGAACAGTGTGGAGATTCCTTAAGAAATTAAAAATAGAGCTTCCCTATAACCCTGCAATTGCACTACTGGGTATTTACCCCAAAGATACGGATGTGGTGAAAAGAAGGGCCATGTGTACCCCAATGTTTACAGCAGCAATGGCCACGGTTGCCAAACTGTGGAAAGAACCAAGATACCCTTCCACGGACAAATGGATAAGGAAGATGTGGTCCATATACACTATGGAGTATTATGCCTCCATAGGAAAGGATGAATATTCAACTTTTGTAGCAACATGGATAGGACTGGAAGAGATTATGCTGAGTGAAATAAGTCAAGCAGAGAGAGTCAATTATCATATGGTTTCACTTATTTGCAGACCATAACAAATAACACAGAGGACATGGTGAGATGGAGAGGAAAATGGAGTGGAGGGAAATTGGAATGGGAGATGAACCATGAGAGACTATGGACTCTGAAAAACAACCTGAGGGTTTTGAAGGGGCGGGGGGTGGGAGGTTGGGGGAGCCAGGTTGTGGGTATTATGGAGGCCACGCATTGCATGGAGCACTGGGTGTGCTGCAAAAACTATGAATTCTGTTACGTTGAAAAGAAAAAAAAAAAAAAAAAAAAGAAAGAAAGAAAGAAAAAGTAACTAACTGAGGAGTGTCTGGGAGGCTCAGTCAGTTAAGCCCCTACCTTTGGCTCAGGTTATGATCTCAGGGTCCTGGGATCAAGCCCCACATTGAGCCTCTGCTCAGCGGGGATCCTGCTTTCCTCTCTCTCTGCCTGCTGCCCTGCCTACTGTGATCTCTCTCTCTACCAAATAAATCAATAAAATCTTAAAAAAAAGAAAAAAGAACGTAACTAACTGAAATCTGTGAATCATAAAAGATTTACCTTTCTAGCAAAGAAGAATCTTTTACATACATATCTTGCTCATTATTGGGCTGCCAAAACTGACCCGGGGGATTCTGTTTCTCATGAAGCCAAAAGATTTGACATCTGATAGTAAACCATTTGGTGAGTCTATATAATTAAACCATATAGGAGAAAGTTGGAAAACTTTATTCCCTACATACTCCTTAGTGAGTAGTAGCTCTGTTTAATAACTTACACTAAAATGGGGAGGTGTGTGTGTAGGGTGTAGCATGTGTGTGTGTATGTATGTGTGTGTGCACGTGTATGTCAGGGAAGTGTGTGTATTATTTTGGAGAAATGATAACAGTGCATTGGTTAATCAACAATGTTGATTTTCCCCAGTTTGGTGACCTAGAAAGCAAGCTAAAATACTTCCCTGACCACACTTTTATTTGTCTTTAGTCATATCCACAGCTCTTGTGGGTACAAAATATGAATTAACAGTATGAGAAATGCCTTCAAGCAAAGATGCCCCGTTCGGTGTTCAGCACCTTTTTTGATGTCTCTAGGTCTTTAGGACCCCTCTCTGAAGTTTCTTGTTTTTGCATGTTACATGCTTCTGCAACCACATATAGAACCATTATTTTTGTGAACAGTTCTCCAAGTACCATAATGGTTCTTCTCTCCAACTAATCAGTCTGCCTATCAATGGAGTCTGAAGAATTAAGAGGTTCAGACTTCCAGTTATAAAATAAGTAAGTCATGAGAATGTAATGTACAGCATAGGTAATAGAGTTAATAATAATAACTTTGTATGGTGACATTTCATAACTAGGCTTATCAGGTATCATTGTGGAATGTATAAAAACATTGAATCACTATTGTGTACATCTGAAATTAATAGGAAATTATATGCCAGTTATACTTTAATAAAAAACTATATTATGCACAGTAAATGCCAACTATACTTTAATAAAAAATCTGTTCATACAAGATTGTGTATTTTAATTTATATATAAAACATACACATGTGCATTCCTTAAGATTATTATGCTTTACAAATCTACTTATAAAAAAGAGATAATTGATTGGATAATAACTTCAGAAAGATAGGTTATTATGTATCCTTTCTAAATTAGAAAAGATTGCATTGAAAGTATGACCAGTTATGGCACTCCTTTATGATGTAAGTGTCATTTTATAACAAGTGCATGCCTTTCCAGTGTAATAAAAGACTGAGAACACAAGGTTAGCCCAGGTTCTGTGACCTATTCTTTTCCTTTACCAGACACATCCAGAGATAAAGAGATGACCCCATCAAATCCCCTTTTGAACATGCACTCCAGACTTCTTGGTAAATATAATAATGATGTTTATTAGTAAGAAAAGATAGTTGAGGGGCACCTGGGTGGCTCAGTGGTTTAAAGCCTCTGCCTTCAGCTCAGGTCATGATCCCAGGGTCCTGGGATCGAGCCCCGCATCGGGCTCTCTGCTCCGCAGGGAGCCTACTTCCTCCTCTCTCTCTCTCTGCCTACTTATGATCTCTGTCTGTCAAATAAATAAATAAAATATTTTAAAAAGAAAAAAAAGAAAAGATAGTTGAGGTAATGGAGAAGTCTTATCAGCAAAAAATTTTTTGCTGGATATACCTAGTAAATAAGCTTCAAATTTATAGATTCATGGCCATAGCTCATTAGAAAATGTCACATAAGCTATGCACCCTTTAAGGGGGTACAAAAAGGGATGTTCCTTTATTGATATGAAATTTACACATAATTTATTTAAATATATAATTTATATATACACATAAAATTTATGAAATACATTTGCTTCATTTTCTCTTTTCTCTCATTCTGGGAATAAAAAAAAATCTATATTTAAATAACATGCATTTTTAAAGAAGCAGAACAGAAATTTCATAATAGAGACAGAAAACTAAAATGTCATGCTGAACTCCCTGCTGTAATTTTGCAGGTAAATTAATAAAGACATTTCTGTATACCTGTTTTGATCCCAAGTACTTTTAAATTTCTTCATTATTTTTTAGTGTTGGGCATTTGATACCAAGACACCTCTTTCTACTTAAAAGCATTTCTTTTGATCAAGGGAGAATGGCAACACTTCCCATTCCCTAGATATTTTCTCACACCTCTTTTTTTCTCTAGAACTACTCTGGTCTAGGATTTAAGTATTTTTCTCTTTATACTCTCTGATGGAGAGAAAAAAAAAGTGTCTTTTTTTTTCTTTTATTCCCAGAATGAAAGACAAGAGAAAATAGAGTATATTGAAACTGATCCATCAAGAGGCAAGAAAATCCTGTGTGATGGCAAATTAGTATCATCAGTGTCATGGAAAGGGAAAAAAAAAAAAAGTAGATTTGGTATTGTTGGGAACACTGAAGGAATAAATTAAACTTGAAGATATTCAATATTTGATTCCAACACTTTTTTCCTTGGATTTAAATGACTCACAATAACATTTTAATCTTTACCTTAGAAATTTATTTTCAAAATATCTAACTATATTCTGGGGATTTATCTACCCAGATTCCCATGCGATCCCATAATTGTTGGTCCTTTGCTATTCTGGCAGCTGTTACACTCGACAGGCATGGGTGACCACATGGCAGGAGATCAGTGGAGACCAGATGGCAGGAAAGGATGCAGAGAACAGAAAAGAAGTGTCTCCAAAAGGAAGAGGGCAGGTCGTAGCCGATGGGGAATGGGGATCAGTGGGCTGCACTCAGCACCGAGAAATAAATGGTTGAAAATATTGAGGGAATTTGTGCATGATTTCCGAAACTGTCTCAACTCAACTGTTGGGGAAACATGTGCTTGTGTGGGGGCAAGGGCTGTGTGCCTGTGAAAAGTTGCGTAGCCTAGAGGCTAATAGCAGAAGTTCTGGAGATGGGTGGCTTGGGTGCCAGTTCAAGTTCAGCACCTATTAACTGTGCACCTTGAGCAAATCATTTTATCTCTGTGTGCTTCAATTTCCCCATTTATACAGTGGAGGTGGAAAGACTATCTGTCTCATATGCCGTGGCAAATATTAAATATATTATTAGAATGATACCTGGAATGTTAGTATTTGTCAACTAAGTAAATAAATACAAAGGACCATAGCATTTTAGCATCAATGCCGCTTTGTTCTTAGTCTTCTCAATGCCTCAGCCTTTTGGCTGAGCATTACCCACGATGAAGAATCTGTTAGTTCAAAGTGATTTCTGAAAAGACCTATCAACAGGAAGAGGAGGGACACATGTGCATCTGAGAATCTCCTACACAGATAGGAAAGCAACAGCAGCACCCACCTGCCATGCGACTTGGAAGGGGAGTTTCAAATAGGGTTCCACACACAGGACAGTTCTCCCAGGTCAGCATCAATCAGGTCCAAACAGCACTGGGCCAATACCTAGAAATTTTCAAAATTCCTTGGGCAAAAAAATACCTCCATGAAAAAGAGGCTGTCTTGATACAGAGCCAAAAGGGGTCACTCACTTTGTCAATATTTAAGCCACCACATCCTTATTTAATGCTGGTAAAACCTGTGAAAGTCTATGTAGACAAACAAAGCGAGGATTTTTTTTCTTAAGATTTATTTACTTATTTTAGACCATGGGGTTCGGAGATAGAGGGAGAGATAGACTCCCAAGCAGATTCCCTGCTGAGCACTGAGACCTAAGTGGAGCTTAATCCCAGGACCCTGAGATCATGACCTGAGTGGAAACCAAGGGTTGGCAAGTCTTAACCAACTGTGCCACTCTGGTGCCCCTGACAAACAAAGCAAGTTTTACTTGAAAATTATTACAGATATATCAGAGTGGAAAACAGGAAAGTTCCTGTTGAGGGGAAAACATTAAGACACAGTGAAAAATAAAAGGTGGTTGGCTGTGGGGGAGGCGATTCAGCAATTTTCTACACTGTAGAAATTTTTTTTTTTAAAGTCACATTAATATCAATTAAAAGCTGAACTTTTTGTCATCACAATGCACTGGCAATTTTAAACTGGACTGGAACTAAAATAGATTTCCCCCACAAAAGTCTTTTGTTGGTCTAAATTCTAAATACTTTAATGCACACATAAAATCGGCTACATGCGTTTGTTTTGAGAGTAAACACATAATGATTTTGAATCTATTCAACTATTTTTGGCGGAGGCTTATGTCTCCAATCCCTGTGCCATTAAGCATTCCTGTATTTAAATAGTAGGTCTGAAATAAACAACAGCACCGTGATTCTAAAGAAGAGGACACAGAACTTTACCTCAATTCTGGGTGTCTTTGTGCAAAAAAATTCTCTGAAACATGCAGAATTCTCTCTGAAAGCATTTCTTTGTGTACCTCTCCCACCTTCTTTTCAAAATGGACATTAATGTAATAATAAGTATTTGCCGCTTTTTAATTTTTTTTAAATTTTGGATGTATGTACTGACATACACACACATTTCCAAATAAGAAAATTTTCTCTCTGCATTTCTTTTCTGGATAAAATTACAATTTGCTTTATTGATAGCTTTCTAGAGTTGCCATTACAAAATATCATAGTATGGCTTAAACAACAGATTTCTTTTTTCTAAAATTTTGGAGGCTGGAAGTTCAAGTTCAATGTGTCAACAGATTTGGTTTCATGTAAAGGCCTCTCTCTTTGGCTTGCAATCTGTCTCCTCAGTGTGTCAGTGTGTCCTCGCATGGCCAGCCCCCAGTCTGTGTATATCTGTGTCCTGATCTCTTGGAAAGGACACCAGTCATATTGGATTGGGTCCACCCAAATGCTCTCATTTTATCTTGCCTCTTAGGACCTTTCCTATATGTCCATAAATAGTCACATTCTGAGATATGGGTGGGGGGGGGCACAGACCAGCACATAACAGGGAAGGGTGTTTAAAAAATGACCCACATCAGCTGCAAAATACATTTGGTACACCAATGAAAGACTTCAAAGAAAACATACCTCAGTTTATTTTCTTAAAATCTAAACTTAACGTCAGAATTGATTTTCCTCAAAGCTAGCACTCATTCGTCCCGTCAGTCTGCTCTTAAAATTGTGTTGTAACTGCAACATTAAGTTTGTCTCACTGGGGACACCCTGGGTAAACAAGTTAATCTCTCCAGACCTCAACTTTCTCAAAAGGAAGATTCAACAAAACCTAATGACAATGGGTTGTCAGGCACTGACTGTTAGGCACTGTTCTAGATGCTGGGATTTATCAGTGTACTAAACAGAGCTTTGCTCTGATAGGATATTAGGATGTCGGTGAGCAGTAGGGAAAACAGAAAAAGAAAAACAAGATACAGGGACTGGAGTGGAAGAATGGTAACTTTAAATATTAAGTGACCAGGGGAAACATCATTCAGAAAGTGAAGTTAGTGAATGCATTCGTAACAGGGCTTAAGATGTGAGCCAAGTGAGATGGTGCTCTTCCTAGTTCTATTATAAAATAATAAGGCATTTATACCCTCTATGTTTTAATTTAGTTTCTGTTTTTGCATGCTCCAGTTCTTCCAATGGTGAAGGGAAGGAGCATGTGTCAGTGATAATTAGTTAATTAATTCTGTGGTCATGTCAAAGAAGCCCTAGCACCAATATGATCAAACAGTTGGGGAATTACAAGCCTACCTATAGGTTATTGTTAGTTTTGTTTTCTAAAATGTTTCATTTGCTACATTTAGGCATATGTAGAAGTGAAATAAAAGAGGGCAAGTGAGTTACTGCCATAGGAAAATGTGTGTGCTTATTTTCCTTTGTAAAGTGCATCTGTTCATGGATTCAGGTGAGGAAAGCATGTGCTAGATGAGGGAGAATGTATACATAGTCTATATGTGTGTGCAAAATATCAAGTATTTTTAGTAATAGAACTTTGTAATTGGAAGAGAAAGGTGCTAAATGTTTTTGGAATAATTCTTAGGTTCACTGAACTGAAAAGAAAAAGATCATTTTGAACCAACACATAAATCTGTGAATTTTAAAAATAAAGCTCTGCGCTTTGATATGAATTATACATTGCCTGCAGGACTTCATTTGATATGTTATGCATTTGTTCCTTCTGGACATTTCTTTAAGACCTTATCAAATGAAAGACTGTGGGCTTTTCAAAGAAGAAAGTGAGTAAGACATATTCTACTAAATATTTCACAAAAGAAAGGGGCTAAGCATCAAGTATATTAGCTATGAGAAATCATATTTTGTATTTTGAACTCTGAGTATTTTATCCAGTAAGACTCTTCATTATATAATTTATATAAGTGTGACCAATCATCAGAAATATGTATAACACATTAAATCAGTAAAAGAAATCTTTTTTATTATAATTTTATTGACTATATTCCCTATAGTATGCTTTTCATCCCTGTGACTTGGTTATTTTATAACTGGAAGTCACTACCTCTTAATCCCCTTCACTTATTTCTCCTACCCCCCAAACCCTCTCTTCTCTGGCAACCACCAGTTGCTCTCTATATTTATTAGTCTGTTTCTATTGTTACTGTTATTATTGTTTGTTTAGGGGTTTTTCTTGTTTCCTTTTTTTATATTCTGCATATAAGTGAAATCTCATAATATGTATCTATCTCTAAATAACTTATTTTACTTAGCAAAATGCCATCTATGTTGTAGGGAATGTCAAGATTTCATTCTTTTTTATAGTTGAATAATATTCCATTGTTTATGTATACCACAGCTTCTTTACCCATTAATCTGTCTAGGGAAACTTAAGTTGCTTCCATATCTTGGCTATTGTAAATAATGCTTCAGTAAACATAGGGGTGCATATATGTTTTTAAATTAGTGTTTTTGCTTTCTTCAAGTAAATACTCAGAAGTGGAATTCCTGGATTGTATTATATTTTTAGTTTTAGTTTTTTGAGGAACCCCTATACTGTTTTCCATAGCGGTTGCACCAATTTACTTCCCACCAAGAGGGCATGAGCGTTCCTTTTTCTCTACATCCTCTTGAACACTTGTTTCTTACCTTTTTGATACTAGCTACTGTGACAGATGTGAGGTGATATGCCACTGTGGTTTTGATTCGCATTTCCCTGATGATTAGTGATGTTGAGCCTCTTTCCTTGTGTCTGGTGCCATCTGTATGTCTTCTTTGGAAAAATATCTATTCAGGTCCACAGCACATTTTTAATGAGATTACTTGGGGTTTTCTTGGTGTTGAGTTTTAGGAGGCATTTATTCTGTATGTTAATCTCTTATCAGATATTTCACTTGCAAATATCTTCTCTTATTCAGTAAACTCGCCTTTTCATTTTGTTGATGGTTTCCTTTGCTGTTGAAAAGCTGTTTAGTTTAATGTAGTTCCAACTGTTTATTTTTGCTTTTGTTTCCCTTGTCTGGGGAGACATATATGGATAAATATTTTTAGGACCCATGTCCATGTGTTTACTGTCTATCATTTCTTTTAGGATTTTTAGGGTTTCAGTTCTCATATTTAAGTATTTAATCCATTTTCAGTTAGTTTTTGTGTATGATGTAAGAAAGTGGTCCAATTTCATTATTTTGCATGTAGAAGTTCATTTTCCCTGTACTGTTTATTGAGAGACTGCCTTTTCCTCTTTGTATATTCTAAGCTCTTTGTCACAAATTAATTGACCTTTTCATATGGGTTTATTTCTGGACTCTCTATTCTGTTCCATTGATCTGTGTGTCTATTTTTGTGCCACTACCATACAGTTTTGATTACTACAGCTAAAATAACTCTTACTGTTTTCTGTCAGCAGCACATGATTATGAAGTAAAAACAATAATGATGGTGACTTGAGGTTTTTATTAATCATATAGGTAGTATGTTCATAAGTATTCTAATACCTCATTTAATTTTATTTATGAAATATAAATTATTTGGAATTTCTAATACCTCTTGAAACTATGTAGGACAACATCATATAGGTATATTTTATTTTAAATTTTATTTATTTTTTTTCAGTGTTCCAAAATTCATTGTTTATGCACCAGACCCAGGGCTCCATGCAATACATGCCCTCCACAATAGATATATTTTAGATATGTTGAAATTATCTTTAAATTCATATTGTATAGTCAAATTTTTATGGACAATCTTTTTCCTCTAGCTTTCTTTTGTTCTATCCTGTTTCCTCTGCTGTCAGAACCATTAATGTATGTATTAGGTGGAAGGAACACCTTTGATTAAATTAATGAAAGTGGATGTTTTTAACTCATCTGTCTTAAATATTCATGTTTGTCCTTTTTCTTGATAGTGTGAGAACCTTATTTTCAAAATCTGGAACATTACTGAAACCATTCAGATAGGCCTCACATTTTAAATGGCTACTTCATTGAGAAACATAGAGAGGAGCTAATCAAACGGAGGTGTGTTCTGTTTGTTAATAGATTTGAATACAATATGAACAGGACTCTGGAGCTGTAAACCTGCAATAGACAGGTTTTTTCCCTTCTTAACAATATGCTGTAGTCTCAAGTTCCATGAGAGAGATCTAATTTCCATCTCTAAAAGGTTAGCCACTGCTTTCCATTAAGGAGTATCTTTACACCAAGACAGTGCCAAGGAATGGTTTGAATGCTGGTCTGCTAGGTAGGTCCAGAAAAGACTGACCAAAGGGAGATCATGAATATGAACGATCACAATTGTGACTGGAAACATGTGGATATCAGCTTGTTTTTTGGCTCCTTATAAAAGTATCTAGTAGTCCTTATTAACAACTGCAACTGAAAGTTTCTCCTCAGACCAAATACTCAAAACTCTAAAAAATACCAAAATACTGAAATAATGGGAATTTGAATGCATTGTCTACACCCACCTTACAATAACATACTACAGTCTAGTTTACTGTGATTTATTTATTGTGCCAAAAAATTCATAAATATGAATATGCTTATCTAATTTGTTTGTACTAGTTGAGTTTTGACATATTGAAAGGAAAACTCTTTCCTTAGACATTGTTCTAACGGATAATCTCAATAAGTAGTTATGGTTATTTATCTTTATCTCTATAAAGATATAATTTTCAGTGTGCCTGGGTGGCTTAGTCACTAAGCAGCTGCCTTTGGCTATCATAATCCCAGGGTCCTGGGATCAATGCCCACATCAGGCTCCCTGTTCAGTGGGAAGTCTGCTTCTCCTTCTCCTGCTCCCCCTGCTTGTGTTCCCTCCCTCTCTGTGTGGCTCTCTCTGCCAGATAAATAAATAGAAAATCTTAAAAATATATATAATTTCTACCTTTATATTTACTAACATTCATATGCATGTATCATGTAAGTGTGTGTGTGTGTGTGCGTATATATATATATATATATATATGCATATAGCATGTGTGTGTATGCATGTGTATCTAGAAAAAACTGCCTGTTGTCCAAAAAAAAAAAAAAAAAAACAACAACCAGTGACCCCAAAGGAAAAGACACTGAGAAGTAGCATCATGTAACAGCTAAGTTTGAAATGTTGGAATCAAATAGAATTTGGTTGAATTCCAACTCTGCATTTTGCTAATAAGTATCTTGAGAATGTCTCCTAGCCTGAATTTTATTTGACTCTTGTGTTACTGGGAATAATAATATGTGCCTCCCAGGGCTGTTGTGAGGACTCAATTAATTTTGTTTTGTTTTCCCTTTTATCTTCAATCTTTCCCCAAGTCTTCTGTTTTTCATAAAATTCTTACATCCTCACATTTCTATGAAGTGAGAATTCTGTACTCAACACCCACACAGATAGGCACCATAAACATATGGAAATAATCCAGAAGAAAGCATCCAAATCTGTCTTTTTAATGATCTTTCAAAGGGCCGTCTGGACAGCCCGGTGTGCACGCATGGAGGATAAGTGCAAAGGGTTGGTGCAGAGGTGGGTTTGTATTGTACCTTGCATATTTGATTTTATTTTAAAAATATGTATTCATATATTATTTGAGCAATTTCAAATGAATTAACATTTGGGGCAAAAATAAGATTCACTTAAAAATTAAACTATCTTTTAAACAACTTGTATTGGGAAAAGTGTCACTAACAGAAAAAATAATATATATATATGCCATCTTCTTATTTAGACATTAAGATGATTTGGTGGAAGGAAAAAAACACTTGTAGTTGCAGTGAGCCTTCTGTGGTGGGATATAATACCTGAGGGGTCTTTTGAGGGCATGTGGTTTATACAGGGCACGTTGGGTAGATGAAGGGGGTGGGCCACCAGAGGAGAGTGAGGCACCCCCTGTCTGTGTGTAACAGTAATAGTTTGTTCAGCATACTAAAGCATACAATGTATGTTAAGGGATGTTGAGCTATATGGTTTAAAATGTGGTCTGTAACTAAATTGTATGAGAACTCTTTCCAGAAACTTTAAAGTGTATGGTTATTAAGTGTATGATTTAACAGAATGTTATGGTGGAAGTTAGAAACAAGCTAGCTAATTTAGTAATGGTGTTCAATCAGTGGCTCTATCATCTTACTCAAATTATATGAGGCCCCTAAAATTGGATGCTTACATTTACTCTCTAAACTGATGCTAAACAAAGCCCTGAATTAAGACATTACTTAGTGTCATGGCTTGAACAATTTACTGTAACTTTTCCTCACATTTTGACATTTGCTTTTTATACTCTTATCTTAAAGATTTGGACATATTGAAGAGATTGTAGAGATTTATCAACTTCAGATCATTAATTTTACATATAAGGAAAGAGGATTTAAAAGGGAGAAAATAAGTAAACTGCCCAAAATAACAGAGCTAATTAATAAAAGAAGCAACAAAACAACAAACAGGTCTCTAGAGTTCCAGTTCAGCACTCGCTTCCAGATGGGTATTAGAAAAAAAAAAAAAAAAAAAAAAAAAAAAAAAAAAAAAAAAAAAAAAAAAAAAAAAAAAAAAAAAAAAAAAAAAAAAAAAAAAAAAAAAAAAAAAAAAAAAAAAAAAAAAAAAAAAAAAAAGAGTAAGAGGATGGCAAACAAACCTGCAATTCTTGGCTTTAGACAAGCTTTGGACAAATAAATATTTGAGAACAGCAATGTGAAGCAGGGAATAGACCATGTGTGTGATAATGTGATGCATATCTTGGTTATTCCATGGAGCTTTCTGATCTAATGAGGTTCTTAATTATATCTTTTGAAACACGTGACTAAAAGAGGAACCCTGACAGTTAATTTGTTTTCTGAGAAGGGCTATTAATGGCCTTTTATGACCACTTAGATCCCAGGGCCAATGCCCAGCTTGTGAGACTAAGCCTGCATTGGGTACTGAAACTGGGAGAATTGATGAAGCTGGTGGACTGGTGCCTTCACTTACTTCTTTGAAATTGACTTCACAGTGTCTACTTCAGTCTTCAGTTTGATTGGCCTATGTGGATAGACAGGGAGGATTTATTTCCTATGAACTGTTTTCTTTATTTAGATGCCCCAGCCAATTTTGGAAAGCCATCTACAAGGACTCTGAACCTTATATTTCTTCATATATTATACCTCTGTTTTGATGCCTATTTTAGGCTCTTGATTATCAGGAGAGCTAATTCACATAAAAGGATTTGTGCATTAGAAAAAAAATCACTAAGACATATTTTATATCTACTTGAAATACTATTTAATGCTAATAATTAAGTTATTATACTTTTCAACATTACAAAATATGCAAAATGATATGTTCTTACCCATTAAACCTACTTCTAATAATTGATAAACTTACACAATAGGAGTCCATGAAGAACAATTTAAAATATTTATTATAAAAATTTGGAATTCATTGTGAGATTTCCAAAGCTCATTGGCATAAATAAATATTATACTTTTAAAGTGGGATCTAATTAAATTTAAAATATCTTTAATCCCACATCTCCAGAGTGACACTTTACTAAGCACCATGGCATTTATAGGTAGTGGGGAACCTGGTGCATTTCTTCAGGAAGCATTAGGAGGTGGAAGAACAAGTATATAACAGCTTTGCCCAGAACACTTTCAACATACTTGAAAAATCAAGTAAGGGAGATATGTTTTCAAAAAGAGTAATTCAGTAAACTGTAGCACATGAGATACAGTCTGAAGAACAGACTTGTAAAGAAAGCTAGGAATTCAGTGAGATTAGAAACACAGCTAATCTTTTAATGCAGCTGATTAATCAATACCTTATATTTTTTCCCTACCTTATATTTTCTTCACAATGAATTCCCATTCAGCTTTTTCAAAATAATTCTTCTATAATACATCTCTTCTTTTTTTTTTTCCAATCACACATTGCTTCTCAGCTGAGCCAGATGCTTGTAAAGACACAGCTTAAATATAGACTCTTCAGTACTAAATATTGCCTATGTTAGTGGCATTACATTAGACATATTTCAAAAGAGGGTGTTATGCCTTTACATTCTTTTGCTTAAATTCAATTTTTCTTTTAGCAAGTCAATGGGATAGATTTTGTGGCAAAATTTTTTTTCTACTATCAGCCATAGAAGGTTTAAAGATAAAATATTATTTAATAGGTGCTATTTTAGAACAGTTGGTAATTAACATAAAACATCAACACTAACCTGCTATATATTGTCTTATCTGTTGTGAGAGTTCAGTACTTTTGCATATTATATTTGATTTAGGTAATAATATGATACATTATTTAGATGGTATAATTACCCAAAGTAAGGAAGAGAAATAATTCTTTTAGAGTGTTTGAAAAGGTTGTTTCTATAAAAATTCTTTCTTTGTCAGGAAGTTATATCTTTCTTTTTTAAATTTATTTGTTTTATTTATATTTTTAAATTATTTTTTATTATTATGTTCAATTAGCCAGCATGTAATACATCATTAGTTTTTGATGTAGTGTTCAATGATCCATTAGTTGCTTACAACATCCAGTACTCATCACCACACATGCCCTCCTTAATACCCATCACCCGGTTACTCCATTCCCCCATCTCCCCCTCCCTTCCGTAACCATCAGTTTGGTTTCCAGAGTCTAGTTCCCAGATTCCAGAATATCTCATGGCTCATCTTCCACTCTGATTTCTTCCCATTCAGTTTTCCCTCCCTTCCTCTGTGGTCCTCCACCCTATTCCTTATGTTCCATGTATGAATGAAACCATATGCTATATCTTTCTTAAGAAGTGACATGGAACATGTGGTAGATGGTGATCCTTGGAATGATTCCTTTCTTCAGCAGAAGAAATTATAGTCACATTCTCTCTCTTCGAAATGATTACACCAACTTTTTACTAAACTTATCTAAATAAAGAAAATTAAAGTATTTTGCAGTTATGTTTTTTTTGGCTCACCAAGAATCACTAATCTATTAAAGTAAAACCTTCATTTGTGTAAGTGGTTGATAAATTGTCAGTGGAGGGTTATAGTTGAAAACTCCTGCTATACTATAAAAGAATGTAGAGATTTATCCTCTTACCCATCCCCCATTCCCCCTCCCCAGTGTCATCTACAGGAGCTTAACTTCTACCAATATTGTCATAAAACAAAACAAAAAAGAAAAAAAATAAAAAAATAAAAGAAATCCAGAAAGCACTTGAAAACAAATAAAGAGACTTTAATTTCTTGTTCATGACTTAAAGGAATGGTCAACATGTCAATCAAAGACAGAAATCCCATGAAGAATATGCCTTTATTCTATAGAATACTTATCATCCAGATAATAAGGTAGTCTTTCTTCTTGTCATCGTCAGAAAGATAGCAGTTCTTTCTAATGATTGTGAGTTTTTTAAGCCATGCATAGTTTCTTGTCAGTTTGCCAAAAGCTGAGAAACACAATACCTGGCCAAGGTTAACAGCTCGTTTACAATCTCTGGGAGGCTCTTTCATGTAGGCTTTACAATCATAGGCATTTTTTATAACCTCATCTGCTTGAAACACTATCAAAGACTAACTATTAGAAAATGCAATTTATTTCAATCTATCTACCAGGTTCTGGGTACTTCCAAGGTAGAGGGGGAAAGTACAGATATAAAGGAAAGGTGAAACAAGAAAGCCGCTGGAGACAGGGAGAGAAGTTGGGTGAGCTCTGTGATATGGCGCAATCCAATTGGGAAGAAAAAGAAAGACAGAATACAAGATTATATCTCAGGAGTAAAACCAGACCTAAAAGTCAGGTGTTTTATAACTGCTATTTAGATATAAATGAACTCTTCACTGAACTTGAAATTTGTGTAGAATTGCCTCAAAACCCCAAATCCAAATGACTCGAGAAAACCCCAACATCTCCAAATTATATCTTTATTACTGGGGCTTAAGTTCTGGTGCCCACTAGTATTGTCTCACTTTTATTCTGTATTTTCTGGGAAGAAAAGTAGGAAGACAAAAGAAAGGTAAATAGGATGGGGGAGTGGGGGATGTAGAAGGGAGTGAGGAAGGAAGGGAGAAGGCTAGAAGTCAAGGAGTCTAAAGACACTACGGAATGATTAGAGAGGAACAGTTATCTACAGATCATTCAGGAAGGAACTCTGATATGTGGTCAGCAATCTGAAGGAAACAGTGAATTGTTTGTCTACTGGGGGAAGAGCATTATAAGCAAATGTAGAAATTGAAAAGGTCTGAGGCATAGTGCGTATGTTCTTGTGCTCTATTCTTGGTGTGTTAGAGGATTATATGTGGCGTGTGAGAGAGGCAACAGTGATGACAAATTTAGATCGGTCAGCAGGGGTGCGTACAGTTTTTCAACCGTGTCATAATTCTTAGTCTACAGACAACATAGGGGAAGAGTTGTATTGAATCATGGAATTTGAAATAGTTTTGCCTGCTCTCCCATTTATAGATATGGAGAAATGTTTCTAGTGGAAAAAAAAATGTCTAAAAAAACCCTAGATTTTCTTTGTTTACTGGAATTTTCTGGAGATTGTAAAATAGCAAGAATTTTCAAGGGCAAATTTTGAAGGATTCTGTTTTGACAAAGAATAAATGCTCCACCTCCAGACAGATTTATTCTTGATGTTATGTATCCTTTATCCTCTGTCTTTGGAAGTTGCTGTTTTGTGTTGGAAGGAGGATGATATTGATAACAAAATGAGAACATTTGGCTAATTAATTTTTAATGAAATCTGCTCACTTTGAGTAAAGCTTGAATTGAAACATTGTTTGACATCCATAGTAAAATTCTACATATAAACTCTCCTGAAATTTTGCTAGCAAAGGTCTTAGTTCACATGACCTTAGAATCTATGACTATGGAGAGAATTATTTCAAATGTTTCAGAATTTGTTGGTTTAAGTAGATTTTTATGTTTATTAACTAAACACTCTTGCTTGGGTATTAGAAGATTGGGATTCCAATATGCTTTTCAGAAATTACTTAGCATACTTTTCTCTTAGCTCAGATATTTCTTTCTGGAATCATTTACTCTTAAACTTAATTTTTTTCCACTGTGAACTTTCAAGTTCATATGTCATGCATATTCCAATGCATTCCCCATTTTAAAAGAGAGGAAAATTCCGGTGACTTACCATATCTAACATTAGTAATATTCTATCTCTTCTTTGTGTTCATTGCAGGCAGAACTACTTACACTCACATAGGCAGAAAGAATGCCATGGGGCCAAATGATTCACTGCTTTCCCTCAGTTCAAATCCCTCAAAATAACACTTTCTATCACTTCCTACTCTTCATCACTACCTACCCTCTCCAGAATGCTGGGCCATCTGGAGTTTCCAGCTCATAGAGAACACAACAGCCTGTTACCTTCAGGATAATGTTTTCTGAGGGAGTGTTTTCTTTTATAATTCACTCATCATTTGCATTTTCTTCATATCTACATCTTTACAATATTTTACATAATTTATGGAATTATTTAAATACAAATCCTAGGATAATGTAAGTTCTTAACAAAAAGAATCTCAGTTTTTCTGCAAAATATGAAGATTTGAAGGAGAAAATGTCTATTTACAAACGAAATCTAATCCTTTTGAATCATGGCTAAAAACAGGTAGCAAGTTCAATAGGAACATTAGTTTACAAAAGAATGGGTGCATCATAGATGGTTCTTTAAATTCTTCTCAGTCATCTATTCATCAGGCTTTGGTTCTTGATGTGAAACCACTTACCGCTATTACTTTTGGAGAATGCATATTAAAGTTTTGAATAGGTGATAAACATTCACAAATTTCAAACATCAAAACTATTAAAGAGGGCCCAGTGAAAAAGTCCCCTCCACTATGGACTGAAAATTTGTGTCCTCCAGAATTCTTACATTGATGACCTAATCCCCAATAAGGTGGTGTTTTCAAGTGGAGCTTTTGGGAGATGATTGGAATTAAATGAGGTAATGGAGGTAGAGTGCCTCATGGGACTGGTGTTCTTATAAGAGGAAAAAGAAACCAAACCAGTCCAGTACTGTGAGAAATAAGTCGTTGTTTTTTAAGCCACCAGTTTGTTATATTTTGTTATAACAATCCATACAAGGACACCTTCCCCACCTTGATCCCAATCTGGTTGGTTAGCACCTCCATTCAATAGGTCAACCAGTATTATTTACCTTTTCTTTTAAGGCAGTATTTGTCTTTTCTGTGTGTATGAATGTGTGAGCCAGTACAGATTATATATTCTCTTTCACCTTCCATTTTACACAAATAGTAGCATATGCACTCATTTTTCTGCTTTTTTTTCTCACTTAATAATGTATTCGTCATCTTTTCCTATCAGGAAAGAGAAGTTTCTACTCTCTTTATTTGTGACTGATTAATATCTCCTTGTAGGAAATCTGATATGTTACTTAACATTAACCTTTTGCTATTAGAGATGATGTTACAATAAAAAACTTGTACATAAGCTATTTTGCATATTCTCTAGTGTAAATAACACGGAACTCCAGAAGAATTGCTGGAACAAATTTGCGTGCATATTACATTTTTTTCTGGAAACTGTAAAGTTGCCTTTCTTAGTTGTTGCATCATTTTATACTTCCATAATAATGTATGAGAATGCCCCTCCCCAGTTCCCACTCCTTCAACCACTCCAGTCCTCAAAGACCTTCCTGTTGCACAGCTGGAGTTAGATAGTAAATAGCCATTCAATAGGCTACAATGTGAGGTCAACATCTTGCAAGAAGGCAGTCTATTGGCTCTGCACATAATTTTACTATATTGTGGATTATTAAGCTTTTAGGTTTTTGTCAGTCTGATAAGAATTAAAATGGAATAGTACCATAATTTCAGTTTTTATTTCCCTTACAAATGATGTTGTGCCTGAGTTTTCACGTCCGAGAGACCACCAAGGAGCCAACACCGATGCAATCACACGAGGGTTTATTTAACAAGCTTAAGCTTGGGCCCAAGTATAACCAACACAGCGGAGTAGGGACTTGGACCCCAAGCTTAGTTAAGGCAGGGGTATTTATGGGTTGTTACAAGAGGCTGGGCGGGGGTGCGGGGGAGAGAAAATTTACTAAAGCAGGGTGGGGCTTCATGGAACTAAAATAAAGTAGGGGAAAGTTCAGCCCTTGGGCACAGGGGTCTGAAATGGCTGTACTTATGCTAAGGCTAAACCTGAGGTGGGATGGCCTTAATTTTTCTTGGCCTCCACAATGAGATTTTGCATCTTTTCCTGTACTTAAGGTCACATTTCCTTTCCTATGACTGGCCTCAGTTTTTTGAGTACTCAAATGTGATATTAATCATATTTTCCCAGCTGGTCTTTGCCTTTTCACTGTGTTTGTGTGTATGTGTGTTTTCTGTCACATGGTAGTTCTTGATGTCTACATCTTTGTATTATCAATCTTTTTCATGGCTTCTGAATATTTGCATCAAATGTAGAAAAACCTTCCAATCTCTGAGTTTATGAAAGGAATCTTTCACCTTTCCTCTCCTACTTTATGATTTCTTATGTATAAATCATTACCATGTTTGGAATTCATCTTTGTGCAAATGTGAACCCAGTTTGTTTTTCCCTCCAGACCTCAAAACAGTTGTTTCAAATATATTTGTTGAATGTACATCTGTCCACAACAGATTTACTTAAAATCTTGAACTAGAGTCATTGCCTGAATTTTATTATTCTATTTCATTGACCTGTCTCTACATAGTTTTCACAACTTAAGTTTACATGCTGTGTTAAATGTGTTAGAAAAATATCCTCTTATTGCATTTCTTTCCCAGAATTTTAATTTTAAAAAATTCATATGAATTTGGCATTAATTTAAATAGTTAACAAATAGTATACTAACTGGGATCATCCTACACTTATTAATCTGCTTATAGAAGGTTGTTGATTTTCCCTATTATTTACATTTGTCTCATTTTTTATGTGTCATTGAGATAGTTTTAAAGTTTTAATATGGCTCTGCATGTTTCTTGTTTCATATTCCTAGGAATTTTATCTTTGTTGCATCTTTTTCCATTGTATTTTCTATAGGGTTTGTTTGATTATTATTGATTTCTGAGTTAGTATTCCACTCCACTGTATACAGTAATTCAGAATCCTGTAAATATACAGTAATTCAGTAATTCTGAATTACTGTATATTTTAAGGATTTTTAGCTGGTTTTCTTGCCTTTTCTCAATTTATAGTCATGTAATCTATAAGTAGTGTTATCTCTTCATTTTAAATTTTCATATTCTTATTTATTTTCCCTGTCTAATTGGTAGGCTAATCTTAGTTTCTCTGATAATTAGTAATAATAGTATTAATACCTTAGTACATACATTAGTACAATGTCAAATAATAGAAGAAATAGGTGTTATTTCTTGTTTCTGACCATAGAAAAAATGTTACAAATGTTTTACTGTTCAGTATATTATTGGTCCTAGTAAGAATAGTTTTAATTATATTGAGTTTCTAGCATCCTCTAAAACTGAATATTTTAAAATAAAAAATGAAGGTCAAATTTTTAAATTCTCAGAATCTATAAAGAAACTACATTTTTCCTAAACTTATAAATAAATATTTTTAGTGTTTCACTTACTTGTAATCCCACTCATTTACCCATCAGTAGGAACAAACTATTTTGAAAAATCTCCTTTATTTATAGATGTTCTTATTTTAAAACCTCTTATCTTGTTTCCCTTTTGAGCAAGATAAAGTAAAAACATGGTAAGAGAGTAATGCCACAATGGGAATGAAATATGAACACTTCTGTGCATGTATATTATTTTATTTATTAGTTTCTTTGTTTCCTAACCTTGCTTTAAGCTCTGGTAAGCATGTACTGGATACTATTTTGTTTTTCTACCTTCTACCCCTACATCCTTGCCTCATTTTTAAGAATTTAGCTGCTTCACAAATCCTCACTAAATACTCACAGACTAGAAATGGATAAATAAATCTTACCTGCAGATATTTAGGCTATTAATAGAGATGGTTTTTTGTTTGTTTCTTTATCAAGTGTGGCATATATCACTCTGAAATATAAGTACTTTAAGAATAATTTAATAAATGGGGGCACCTGGATGGCTCAGTGGGTTGAGCATCTGCCTTTGACTCAGGTCATGATCTCAGGGTCCTGGGATCGAGCCCCACATCGGGCTCTCTGCTCAGCAGGGAGCTTGTTTTCCCCTCTCTCTCTGCCTGCCTCTCTGTCTACTTCTGATCTCTGTCTCTGTCAAATAAATAAATAAAATCTTAAAAAAAAGAATAATTTAATAAATGAACCACATGTAAAGGTATAACTAGGGCATAGGGAAACCACCAAAGTTGTTACACACCCATGGTGCTAGGAAAAACAGGGCAGTTACCACTCCAGGTGAAAATGACAAGAGCAGAGTGGTTACCATAATTCAAAAGACAGAATCCTACAGACAAGTCCAATTAAAATGAAACAATGCCATTTGATGAACATGGCTACGTGTGCTTGATGGGAGCTAGAGGAATAAATGCTGAAAATCATTCTGTGACTTTATTCTCCTTCTGGGCCACCCATTGGCTAAACTCACGTGGATACATTAGGGAGGTCAAGGGAGCCTCTTTTCTGGCCCACAGATCAGTCCTTCATCAGAGAGGACAGTGGGGAACAGTAGAAAATAGATCTGGAGAGGTAAACAGAACATATCCTATACATCCTATGTACGTTAACTCTGTTCTCATACTATGTAAATAAGCTAGGAATATAATGTGAATAACAAATATGAGAGAAAAAAGACATGTTACAATTATTGGCTATGGCACAAAAATTTCTTCTTTGGGAAGACAAAAACGGAAAATTATTACAGTGCCCTGTATTATATATAATCTTATTTAATATTTGTATAGAAGTCATTGGTAAAATAAAACGTGCTACTTTTAAGAATACATTTTCTTTTATTTCGTTCAAATGTGAAAAGTTGCTTTATAACTCCTTCATATTTTAGAAAAGATCCATGAATTACTTATGATAATGTGGTTTAAGACGTTCGAGTGTAAATGAAATATTCATAAGTTGGCTACTGTTAAAGATTTCATTGCAGAGTTTGTTTTCTTAAAGTTTTTTTTATTTTTCTTTTAAAATCACTGGTTCACTTCAGACCTTAACTAGTCTGAAACATGCAACCACAAATAGAAAAATTAAACACTTTATTCCACCTCAACCCTATTTCCATACATATAATGCAGCCAGAATGTGCAATTGAAAATCAACTCTGCAAAATATTGTCCTCAGCATTTTTTCATACCTAGTACAAGAAATAATTCCTCCAATTGTTAAAAAAATAACATGCCTTAAGAGAAAATAGAGAGATAAGCTAATGAAACGTTGGGTTATCCCTTAGATATTGTGATACACAAAAAGGATTCAAATTTCTTCTTTGAAGTTTGTTTCTAGTCCCTCCAAAACTGTTATATAAATGGAACCAGTTTAAATGTCAGCTTTGTACTCTTTTACAGTATTCAAATGTGCTTCCTGGGGAAAAATAAAAACAGAAATATCTTCACTGTAAAATATTCAAATTGTTCAAGCATGGAAAATAATAATTTGGAAAATATTCTGTATTTATTTACAGAATTTCATAGAAAGGAGGGAAGTACTAGAGAAACCATACAGAATGATTACACCTGAAGTTCTTTTGCCACTCGGGCTTCACTGGGGAACAAAGGGAAGGTATGTTCACAAAGTTCATTGGTCCTTCTCCAGCAACACACCTGACTGGGATCTATTAAGTGAGTCCATTTGAACATCTCCATGGGATCTCCAAAACTGCTCAAGACTGATTTTCAAAAAGTTAAAATCCTAAGTGTTATTCAAACATAAACTGACAACTTGTCAAAGGTTTTGTTTCCCTCATTAATTAATGAGGAACTCAGTCAGATGTCAAAAGCAGGTCTAGTGAGAATTTGAGTTATAGGAGTTCATATTCTCTACCAGACAAATTTCACTTGCATTGCCAAGAACAGGAATTGTGCTGTGCTGTGGACAGGGAGCATTTGCATTGCAATCAGTTTTCTATGACTTGAATTCTATCTCTTCAAAATCATTAAATAACACGCAAAGATGTTCAAAGATGTTCAAAAAAGTGTATAGGCCCTGGAGGATCAGCTAATTCCCTGAGGGCCCATTAGATGCTGACAATGCTCTACTGACAGGTTATGCAGTAACTTTTTTTGCTTTCACACATCTCCAAGTCATGGGTGATTTTTTTCCCAAAAAAGCATCATGACAGGGTCAAATCTATTTAAAAGAGACTCAGTTGCCAAGTCAAATTAATATTCTTTGGAATAAAAATGATTTTTCCCATATCCTGGTATCATTAAAATATTTTACGGGATTCTATAACTCTACACTCCCAAAACCATCGACTCTGTCTCCCATAGATTGTATCAATATTGATCTTAAAAAAAATGCAAGTAGAAAGTTTTACATTCTTTCATTTTGGATAGTGTTTGCTGGCAGCAACTAAAAGAAAAAGGAATGTCTCACATCAGTGTGATCTGGAGTTCTGTGGCTCAGAGTCTAAATGCCTATTCAATACCCATTCTCTTCTTTTTCAATAAGGTAACTTCTATATTATTTGAAGTAGAATCTTTAGAGCTAATAAGGTATCCACACTGTCCACCCCCACTCCCTTTTTCAACTGTTTGGAGATTAGGGTGGCCAAAGCAATGGAAATAGAAATGGTTGCCTGAGACCTCAAGAAAATCTCATAAACCTTGGGATTATAAATTGGGAAACATTTCTGCTGGTAAATATTCCTCCTTCTTCCTACTGTGTGTGGAGTTACTTGATGGTTGGATCAGGAAGATCAAGGAGTTTGGGACATTAGTAGTGATGATGGAACAGCCATACCATCTTTACCCTGTCCACCTTTGAATATCATGAAAGAAAAATAAATCTTTGTATTATTTAGGGTAAAGATATTTTGGCCTTGTGTCAGTATCAATTAAAGCAGTTACTAATTAATCCAGTCCTCCATTTCTATAAGATACTCTGTCATCCGTACTGAGTCACTTTATAATCATGTATCAACCACTTTTTAGACTAGAAATTCTGCCTTATTCTCATGTGAAGATTATTGGATGTAACAAGTAAACAGATGGGTAGGGTAAATGACAGATATTTGGAACTGATGCTGAATATAACTTGGCTATGTTACATTTGTAAATACGTTTTTTCACCCCCTCACAGGCATATTGTCCAGTTTTTCCTTTTGTAATTGATTCAACCCTCAGTCCAAAGTAAAATTCTCTGTTCTACAGACCCCTCATACAAAATATTGACAATAATTCTTCAATAAGCTCCTTTGTATAAGGTACCCAGCTTGACTTAATTTCTTTTTATTCCCCTCTTTTTTTTTAACTTTTAATTGTGGAAAATTTCAAATGGAGAAAGTTATATAAAAAAATCATTAAGGAAATATAATTATCCCACCTCAATAGCATCAATATTCTTTATCAAAAATAACTCTTTTCTCTTTATCTCTTCCCTCAGTCATTTTGAAGCAAATTCTAGACATAATTTTATTTTACCCACACATATTTTAGCATGTGTCTCCAAAATAAAACAAAAAAATTCTCTCTCTTTTTTATTTAATATAGTCAGTTTCAATGTTCCCAACCCATGTTACATCCTAGTTGTTTTAGAAACTAGATTTTTTTTTTCTACAGAGTTTTCCATATCCATATCCATATCCATATTTTCAATATCACTGATTGAGTCTACCTGGTGTGGCTTCAGATGTTCCTTTTCTAAAACACTTTTCTTGTAAATTGGTGGTTATATTTAGAATGTTGATCAGATTTAGGTGGTTGTTTTTTTTTTTTTTTTTTTTTTGGTTTGGTGGTGGTTGTTTTTTGGTAAGACTACAGCATAGATGATACTTTAAATTCTATTAAAAAGTACAAATGTCTTGTTGCCTCTTTTTCTATAGTGTTAGCCCTGATGATCATTATATCACTTGACTCATTATTTCAGAAGTAGGAAAAATGGTGGCAGGCATTCTAATTTTATCCTGTAGGCTAGATACTTGTAGGCTAGAAAACATCTATAAAGACTATATCTCCTTGTCAACATGTGGTAAGTTTGAGTTACTATTTGTAAAGGAAAAGCAAAACAAATACTCAATCTTTTCCTCTTATTTATTCGTTTTCAAAATAATGATTTGACTACTTAGAAAAATGGACAGCAAACTTATCTTGCAAAGAGCCAGTTAGTTAATATTTTAGGCTTTTCAATATGCATGTTTCTGTCACAATTACTCAGTTCTGCTGCTATAAAGAGAATGTAGCCCTGGACAATATGTAAACAAATGGGTGTGCTGTGTTTCAATAAAATTTTATTTACAAAATTAGCCTTTCGTATAGCTTAGATCCAGGGGTCATAATTTCCAACCTCTGACTTAGAGTTCCCTGAAAACGACCAATGGGTTTTTGGTTTCTTTTAGCCATGTTTAGTATGTTATCAGCTTATATATCTAAACTGTTTTATTCCACTGCAGTTACTACTTTTTTAAAAGGTTTTGTTTTTAAGAGTAGCTTTAGGTTAATAGCAAAATTGAGGAAGGTACAGATATTCCCCATATATCCTTAGCCACTACACACGCATAGCCACTCCCATTACCAACATCACCACAATAGTAGTACGTTTGTTAACAATTGATGAATCTATTTTGACAGGACGTTATCATCTAGAGTCCATAGTTCACAATAGAGTTCATTGTATTGGTGTTATACATTGTAGACATTGGGACAAATGTATAATGACATGTATTTACCACTATCCTATCATACGCAGTATTTTCACTGCCTTAAATATCCTCTGTATTCCTTCTATTTGACTTTAAAAGTGTGAAATTGTACCTACCTTAGCCAATGGGAGGCTCCTCAGTTAGCTGCTAAGTCTTTCTGAAACATCCTTACTGGTCTTTTGTAGCTTGCCTGATGTCTTGTATGACAAACCGCCCCAGGGTCATCTCGTGTATTTGCTGCTGTAGACTTAGAATAAGGTATTTCCTGTACAATCTCTGGCTTCCTTTGTGGAAATGATATTTAGATATCACGATCTGGAGATTAAGGATGCTTATCGCTATTGAATGGCCTTTATTTCTAGACTTTTTCAGTGAAGAGAGGTAGGTTGTCTTATCTGTTAGGATAAGACAAGACCATGATGGGTTCAAGTACACCCTCTACCTGTTTTCCCATTCAAATTCAGTCCTACAAGTTTATTACATAACCTCAGCTGTCTTATACCTGTTTCTCTTTTTTCTCCACCACAAAACCTCCAGTTGCTTGATGTACTAATATTGTCATTAATAACATTATCATAGAAACCAATTCAAAGTTCTTTTCACACTTCTTTAGTACCTTACAGATGCACAGACTACTATGTTTTAAATTCTTTAGTTTTAATTCTAGTGTAAACTTACAGAGACAGAAATTGTTAGCCATTCAATAAATACCTTATTCTTTCTCAACTAACAGAACCTTGATTTTGTTCAATATACATATGCTATGTTTCTGAGTATAAACCACAAATAAAATTGAGTTTCTGTTGGTAAGAAAGAATATGGCAATGGATATTGGGTAGTTAATAACTAGATTGAGTCACAATTCCTATGAATTATAGCTCTGCCTGTTTCTCCAGCCTAGCCATTAGTTCATATCATCAATGACTGTCTTTCTGACTTCCCATTAAAACTCTTAATTAATTTTTATTCTTCCCTTGTGTCTTTAATACATATGTTGTTATACCACAAACCCCTCATATGCCCTCTTCCCCTACCAACACGCTCACATGCATCTATATACAAAATCTGCTGTTAATCAGTATTACATTGAAATATCCCAAAACATTATTTTCATCCCATAATTTTTGTCTGTAATAGAAACAGAAACAAATGAATAGACTTTTTTAAAAAGATTTTATATATGTATTTGACAGACAGAAATCACAAGTAGGCAGCGAGGCAGGCAGAGAGAGAGGAAGGGAAGCAGGCTCCCTCCTGAGCAGAGAGCCCAATGCGGGGCTCGATCCCAGGACCCTGGGATCATGACCTGAGCCAAAGGCAGAGGCTTTAACCCACTGAGCCACCCAGGTGACCCAAATGAATAGACTTCTTAAGGTTTCTTTTATTATATATTCTCTTAGAGATAATTATTTCTACTTTTATCCATATAATCTAAATTATATCATATTTTCTTTTACATGACCACTACAAACTAGAGAAAAATAAATAACAAGAGAAACTATGGAGCAAATATTTGGTTAAACCTCATGAATCTTAGATTTAACATAGTTGCCTTCTCCAAAAGCTTGAAATAAAATGTTAGAAATGGACAAGCTTTAGATCTTATTCTATATGGAACCATTTACATTTAAAAGAAAAATATCCCTAGATTATAGAAGGCCATAAAGCATAGCATTTTAAAGGGTAGCTATGATGGTAGACCCTCTGGTTTTAAAATTATATTTGTCACTTTCTAGATGTGTTACCTTGGATGAATTATAGGTTTAAAATGGGTATAATAATTTTATGTATCCATACAGCTGTTAGGAAGATTAAATGTATACATACATATATGCATATATATATAGATATATATGTGTGTGTGTATGTAAATGTGTATGATATATATTATCATTTTCAAACTCAATACATGTCATTTTATTATTTATTAAAACACAAGATTACTTATGTTTTTTGAGTATTTGTAATATGCCAGATATTTTTTCTAGTGATATCATTGGAAAGGACAACTGAAATATTAGAAATACGAAAAAAATTAGCAAACATCCTGTTTTATTAATCATTTGAGAAAATTATATATCAATTATGAGAGTAATATTGATTCTTTTATGATTATAAAACTAATGAAATAAAGTGAAAATTTCTCTCTACATATTAGACTAGATTTTAAAATATGTCAGATTCTTCCAATACCACTAATTACTAATAATGCCTTTTAAAATATATGAAATATTTATTGTTGAGAGTGCATAGATTTTAGTTAGGCATCTAACTAAACATAAAATATTTTGCACAAGTTAAATCTATAAGTTACATTTCAAGGAACTACTTTTTTGCAAGTGCAATAAACATATTAATATTCTTTGTCACATGTAAAAACATTAGATTGGGATTAGGAAAAACTGAAGTGATAACTGAATTAAAAATTCAAATAGTCTCTGGTTTAAGCACTATTGAGAAGCTTAGTAATAATACAAGGAGATATGCAAGGAGAAGACATGACTCTATTTGCTAACATTTATTGCAATCTTACTTTATACCTGTAGCATATTTTGTTGATTGACATTATCAACACTCAGTCTGAACACCACTTACTCATTTGCCTTTTTCTCCCATAGAAGCTATAAATCTAAAATATTACCCAACCTCTCTGCAGCTGAGCCACTCACTTAACATTTGTTCTTACTGATGAAATACAAACTTCAGTCCTTGCTAGATTTCCTTTTGTTACTTGGCTTCTTCTCTTCTTCTAGTGTAGAAAGCAAGATATGAAGATATGAAGACATGAATATCCATGGGCAGTGTTTCTCTTACAATAATAATAGAAGTCACAGGCAAAGAATGATAGAGCAAAAAAAGTTCTTTGATAGCATTATTGTCCACCTCTGACTAATTTCTTTTTTTTTTAAACAACTTTTTTTTTTTTAATTTATTTATTTGTCAGAGAGGGAGAGAGAGCGAACGAGCACAGGCAGACAGAGTGGCAGGCAGAGGCAGAGGGAGAAGCAGGCTCCTTGCTTGGCAGGACTGATGTAGGACTCGATCCCAGGACACTGGGATCATGACCTGAGCCGAAGGCAGCTGCTTAACCAACTGAGCCACCCAGGCGTCCCTCTGACTAATTTCTGAGCAAAATAAATCAATCAGGTTTCCTATTATCTCCAATTTTAATTTATATGGATCTAAGTGCTTTAACTGTGTGAATGCTGTGAACTTACTGAGTCCTTACAACTAGCATTACTTGACTGGAATTGTTTCTTCCATTTCACAGAAATAGAAATGTAGGCATCAAATAATTACATCACTGTATTAGAGTTACACTTCTAGTATGTAGAAAGGCAAGGTTTGAAACCCATATAATCTGATTCTAAAGCATCCAATTTAATCATTGTACCATGCTTCCATTTACTATGAAAATTCAAGAGGAACAGAGAGACAATGAGATATCTAGGAACTTCTGTGATCCAAAACAGTACAGCTAATTTTGTGCTTTATGAAGTCCTTTGAAGTTTGCTTGTTTGGTGTGTGGAGTCTACGAGGTAAATATCTCAAGTCATGTGATACATTTTATTAATCTACAAAATATGAATAGATACCACCCAATTTATTAAATGAGATAACGTATAATGGCTAAAATAGTACTTGTCAAAAGCAATGTAGTATTGGTGGAATTCCATTTAATTTCCAAAGGAATTGAAAGACTTATGATAAACCAGAAAACAGATCACTTATTTTATTAAAACTTTGACAGTCTCATAGTGTTAGGGATCAGAAATTTAGTTATCACTGTCGGATAACCACTAGCCATATTAAGACACTTTGAATCCCTGGTTTATCCTTCAGTTCAGATTTCAGATGAGAAGATTCACTATGTTAGTCTTGAGTTACTGTTTTTTTTTTAAATTTATTTATTTGTCAGAGAGAGAGAGAGAGAGAGAGATCGAGCGAGCACAGGCAGACAGAGTGGCAGGCAGAGGCAGAGGGAGAAGCAGGCTCCCTGCTGAGCAAGGAGCCCGATGTGGGACTCGATCCCAGGACGCTGGGATCATGACCTGAGCCGAAGGCAGCCACTTCACCAACTGAGCCACCCAGGCTTCCCTTGAGTTACTGTTTTACAACCTAAGGTCCCAATGAGTATCATCCTAGCTAAAGAAATCTGATTTTTTTTAACTTGATTTGTGCCAGTTCAGAGCATTATGAAGTGACTTACGCTATGTTAGTGTAAACAGAGATGACAAAAATACTTTAGAGCCATTGACACTCTCCAATGAGAGGAATATTAAAGAATTATTTGCTTACCTTGTGTGGGTTGGTAGAGAGAGAAAAGAAGTAATTTTTCAGTGGTGCATGTGCTGTTTCGTTCTTTTGAATGGGTATTTGCCATTTTGAAATCTATTCAGCAAGTCATGCTGTTTGACCACCTTACCAATTTATGACACTCATATAGCACATATAAATAGGTCTGAGAGTTAACTCCCTGAACAAAATCTGACAAAATGTATAGCTTATACACCTCCCTCAAATTTTCCATCATAGAATATTCTTCACTGACTAAGGATGTACATAATATAAAGAATTCATCGATAGACAATGAGTCTTGGGCTGACTTTCTGGGATAATATAGAACTACATCAAATTAACTATAATCTTAAATAAAAAGCCTATGTGTAAGTTATGATTCTTCAATTTAGGTTGTTCATAATTGTTTGTAAGTGATGGTCTTAAGAGTAAAATGTAATATAAAATAGAAAGCAAATTATCTTCAAATTAAAGTAAAATGCTCAATAGTAATTTAGTAATATTGTTACAGTTCTTAATGGCTTATATAATTCTTAGTAATATGTTTACCACATAATAGCAAAGCCATAAAAGTAACAGCCACTTGTAAAAGGTATTTTCCAAGGGAATCTGTAATAAAGGCTACCATTTAACAAGCAGATGTTCAAAGCTCTGATAATCTGGTATATTAACAACACCAATGGCTAAGCCTGATTTTCAAATGGAATGCTTCTCACACCTGGTTGCCTGCCCTTATTCCCTATAGGACTGTCTCATAAGCATTTTCCACATGGGAAGTACATCACTTTTAGAATTTAAATTACTTACTATTATGTTATAAAGAACCCAAGATTGACTCTGAAGTTAATAATCAACTGCTACAGGCATAACTAGCAACTAATATATAAGATAATTAGTTTTAAGGATCCCCTATATTAAGAAATATTCTATGTGTAATAAACAATAGATTAAAAGTCTAAGCTATTATTATGATGCTTTCCTCCTATGATTTCTTAAGTGGAGAGACTGTTAAAGAAAACCAGAGTGTGACAATAGGTAAACTGGTTGGAAGATGTTTTATATAGGAACTTTTGCAGTAGGGGAAAAGAGACCTCAGTGTAGAACTGGCCTCAATTCTAAATGTATCATGGACAAATGGAGATTTATAGCCAGGTAGCAGGGTGGGGGTCAATGGATGGAAATTACTAAGAGGAAATTTTGAGGGGTAAGGGGGATTTTGACTAAACTGACTTGACAGGATTTTTGTTGAAGGCAGATCAGAGTGATCAGATACCAAGCATGGGATATGAGGAATTTCATTAGATGTGAAAGAGTGATGAGATACTGAGGGTGGGAAAACACTCACTCAACTAACTTAGCAGAATTTTTGCTAAAATTAAGTGATGCAAAGACAAAGAAGTTCAAAGGTCAATACCTAATTGGGAAGAGGATACAGAGGAGCCTGACTAAAGTTTGGTCAAGGAGAGAGTCTTTGTCAAGATAGATAGATAGATGACAAATAGGCAAAAAGAAAAAATATAACTAGGTAAAAACATATATATATATATGGATACAAATATATACATGTATATAAATAACTAGATAAGCTAGATATATATCAGTATATATATATAGGTAAGCTAGATATATATATATATATAACTAGATAAAAATAGATAACTAGATAAACTAGATAAATATATCTCGATATATAACTATATAAAAACATAGCTGTTTGAGCTGGAGGATAAGGAGAATTGACTGACCACACATTTCAGTTCCTCTCCCTCCATGGTAATCTCTGAGACCTATCCATAGAATTCCAGAGCTCTTGCTGCATGAGAAGCTTAATAATTATTGCTAATGCTGGTTTTGGAGTTAGATCTAGTTTTGAATTCTTTCCTCAGGTCTTACCAAATGTTCACTTATGTAGACTCCAGAAGCCTCAAATTCCTCATCTGTGAAATGTGAATAGTACAACATACTGCATATGATTTGTAACATAATTAAACCTGATAATTCATTAGCATATATCAAGTTCAATATGATATTTCCAATTAATGAATTTTCTATTGACACAGCAGCTTTTAAATATTAAGGAAGGAATTTACTGTAAATATAGGTCATCAATAATTTATTGTATTTAGTACTTATTTTGTCCTTTAAGTTTGAGTATATAGTTAAAGAAGAAAATTAATTTGAGGAACGAGGTCAAAGAATACATAGAATAAGTGTTTGATAGTCAGTTAATAAAATGTAAAGGATGAAGAAAGAGGCAGAGTGAACGTAATGGGAGTGGGACAGGACCTAGTACTACAGTAAGATTCAATATATGTTTATTTTAAACTTTTTTTTTGTAGGAATCTGAAATGCAGTATACTTTTAAGGAGTGTATAATCGAATGGGAGAAACATTTAAAAAGATACAATATTAATACACTGTATTAAGTGCAATGATAAAAAAAGTAATTCACTGTATTAGAACAGCATGGCTTTCTGTGGAGGATTTACATAAAAGGTAATCAAACAATTTTTTTTCAAAGATTTTATTTATTTATTTGACAGAGAGAGATCACAAATAGGCAGAGAGGCAGGCAGAGAGAGGGGCAGGCTCCCCACTGAGCAAAGAGCCTGATGCGGGTCTCCATCCCAGGACACTGAGATCATGTCCTGAGCCAAAGGCAGAGGCCCAACCCACTGAGCCACCCAAGTGCCCCTCAAATAATTTGTTAAAATACTGAATAAAATGAGATATAACCTGAGCCAAAAGCAGGGATATGTCAATCAAAATTACTATTCAAAGACTGTAATTCTCTCTAGATTGTTCAAAGAAAAAGGGATTTGTAATGAACCATTAAGTGATATTTAATCATTGAGAGTATTGATGAAATGGACTCTAACCTGAGCTTCCAGGAAAATTTCCTAAAACTATACTACAGGGTAGGGCTGTTAAGTGAGTTGTTCTTTCTGCCATCATCAGGAAGCTATCTATGGATCTGAGAAATTATTACTATAGGTATTCACTTTAGAAACATATTGTTCTGCTACAATCAGGAAGCTGCTTGAAACAGGAAATTGATACTTTTGTAATACAACAAAATCAATGTTTTGTATTTTGCTCCCTAATTAAGTTCTGAACTCAAGACTTATATGATTACTGGAGTTACATGAGAGACAAAGGACTTAGGGAAATGCCATTTTAACTTTCTGTCTTCTACAATTCAAGGAAACATACTAGAGAGAGGCTGGATAGATGCTGAGCAATCACATATGTAATATGAATTACACATGGGAAATAGAAGAAAATACCAGACTGTAAAAATAAGCAAGGGTATTGGGACATGGAATAACATTGACTATGTAAAAAATATAAATATTGATATTATGACATTAAATACAACAGAGGAATTGACTAGATAGTGGAGTAGCTAGACAGAGGCTATAATGTAGATGGTCTTCGTTGCAAAAAAAAAAATTGTTTCATGGCTGATGAAAATGTTCTCCTTAAGAATAGATGGCATATTAAAACACTGTGTCTCTGAATGCATTGTTTTAAGATTAGAAAAGATATTTTCCCCAACCTTCAATCCATGTTTCACACACTTTTCTTAAAGATATTTTCTAATTCCGTATAATTGATACACTCTGGTATAAGTTCTTAAGATATAAATTGTGATTCTGTTTTCAAGGAAAAGGCAATTTAAAGCTCAGATGACTTTATGGATTCTTGCTTTTGTTTACTATTTATTCTCTGAGCTGAATTTCTTTGCAGGTAGAATAAGGCATGAGACACACTTTTAGCAGATATTATCAATAGAGTTTTCAGAATATATTTTCTGAAATACAAAGAAATTGAAAATATAATTAAGGGGAAAATACCTTAAAATGAACAAAAACTTTTGAAAAGAAACTAAATTGAATCCGTAGAAATGAAAAGTATATTAATTAAAATAAAACATTTCACATCCAGCTAGGAGGTAACAGGTATTAGCAGATATTTCTCTCAGTGCAAAAAGTGGAAAACATAGATACATTACATAAACAATGAAGACATTAAAAGTTGGAGAAGCCACAAAGACTAGATGAATTACAAGTGTAGAAAGGAGAGAAACCTGAGATAAGCTGACAATTGCTAACCATTTTCTTCACTGACGTCATTTATCTAAGCTGTTTTCAATTTAAAAACCAAGCTTGGCAGCCACAGAAGATAGTCTTCAATCATTTCCGACATCTGGTATTCATGACTTTGTGCATTTACCTCCCTCTAAATGGAGACTAGATTTATTGATTTACTTCTATAAAACAGAACATGGCAGAGTAATGTGATGTGGCTTCTGTGAATAGAATTTTAAAAGATAGTGCTTATGTTTTAGATTTTTGTTTGCTCATCCCTGGGGAGACCAGAAGCTCTGTCTTGAGTTTTTCCCATGGAAAGCCTCATCTAATTAGGCCAAGGACCACCAATAACCATGTAAGTAAGCTTGAAAGTGGATCTCCCTCCATAGTCAAGCTTTTGCATGATACCAATGCCATAAATTATATTAATATTTGGCTGAAAATGCATGAGACAGAAGCACCCAACTAAGAGATGCCCAGGTTTCACATACTCATGAGATAATCAATTTTTTATTTTTTAAGCTGCTAAATTCTGGAATCATTTGTTATGCACCAATAAACAACTAATACAGAGATCAAGTCATCAAAAGGACATAATTCTAATGGTATATGCAATTTATAACAGTTTCAGAATAAATGAAACAAATGTTACAAAGCCAAAAAAATAGACAAAGCCACAATTATAATCTGAGATTTCAGCTCCCTGCTCTTAATAGTTTAAATAATAACTCTTTAGAAAATCAGTAATGATATATGACTTGACCAACCCCATCAAAAAAAGTTGACCTAATTGGAATTTAAGGGACAATCTACTCCAAAACTTCAGAATGCACATCTTTTTAAAGTGAACAAAAATATTTAACAAGATAGACCATATCTTTGTCATAACAAGTTTAAAGGATTCAAATTATACAAAGAATATTTTCTGGCCAAAATAATTTATATGAAAATCAATAACAGAAAGATAACAAAAAAAATCCAAGTATGTAGAAATTAGAAAATTTCTGAATGACCTATAAATCAAAGAAAATTTAAAAGAAAATTTAGACAGTATTTTGAACGGAATAAAAATGAAAACACAACAAAGCAAAATTCGTGCTATGTGGCTAAAATATTTATCAGAGGGAAGTTTAGAGCACTAAAGGATTGTATTGGAAAAAATCTAATTTCCAGATAGATATCCTTCAGTGTATACTGACAATAATACAATTAAACAAATTATATAAAAAAAGAGAATAAAAATAAATCCCACTTAATTTCAAAAATAAAATGTACTAGGAAATGATTTCTTATTCAATTTAAATCATAATGAAGGTGCATCTGGGTGGCTCAGTTAGCTAAGATTCGGACTCTTGATTTTGGCTCTAGTCATGATCTCTGAGTGGTGGGACAGAGCTCTGTGTCAGTCTCTGCTCTCAGCAGGGAGTCTGCCTGTCCCTTTTTTTCTTCTCTTCCCCCTGTTCTATCTCTCTCAAATAAATAAATAAATAGAAATCTGAAATAAAAATTTTTAAAAAATCATAATGGAAATTAGGACATGCAGAGAACTGACAAACAGCAGAAGTACTCCATATCAATACTTGTGAGATGCAATTACAGTAAGGCTAAAAGGAAATGTATATATTTGGTATGAAAGGGGAAAAGCTCAAGATTGATGAATAAAAATTAGGAAAGTAAAAGGAAGGAAAGGTAAAAATACAGAAAATAATAAATTATGGAACAAACATAATAATCAGAATCGTATTAGTCAAAATTTATTCTTAAGTGTAAAATAAAATAAATTAGGTCAACATCGAGCATGGTTCATCACGGGAAAATAGTGATAGTATAAATAAACTCCATTAGAAATGAAAAGAGGACATAATGCCAGATACTGCAAAGATAAATGTGATAGGAAGGTATTATTAACCTGATGTCAATGCATTTTGAAATTTGGATGAAATGAAAAACTCTGTTACCAAAATTAACTGAAGAAGGAATATGAAGCCTGAAGTAGATATCAATTAGAATAATTAAGTCAGTAGTTTAAAAATCTTCCCACAAATGAAAAACAACCCAAAAAGACACACCAGTGGATTCTAAAAACATTTGAAGAATAAAGCAATTGTGATAGCATACATATTTTTCAAGGAGAAAGGTGAACAATCAGGGCCTATTTTATGAGACTACTATAACACTGATCAAAATAAGTAAAAAAATATTGAGATATAAGCACCAAAGATGAAGCTCAATCATAAATACAGGTGCAAAACTTCAAACATTAGCTAACGCTAAAATTTATTGAAAAATAATATGTCATGGCCAAGTTAGGTTTAGTTGCAGGATGAACTTACTAAATATTAAAATATTTTAAAATCAGTCAAATGATCATTTTGGGATATCACTGCCCATTATGGGAAGAATCATCCTTCGGAGAAAGATATGCATTATTTGAGAAATAAAAGAAATGCTTTCTGAATTTCACATCTATAAATATCATTTTCAAATTTAATAATTAGTTGGAAAAATTTTAAGGTAGTTTTAATGTTTTTTTACTGAAAGTATTATGTTGATATTTGACCCTCGTACTTCAATTTCTTCCAGTTTTACAAATACAGAAACTGCAGAGAAATTAGCATAATTATTATAACTAGTTAATTAAAGCCAGATCTGAGATAAGAGATTTCCTGGTTCCAGGTTAAGAATTCAGTTCATAACACTATGTTGATATAAATGATTTGATGGGAAGAGTAATAGTAATTTTCTGATGTACATCTATCATGATCTTTTACACTGTTCAAGTATTTTAGTTAAACTAGTATTGATTTTGCAGCCTTATTCCTGGATAAGTATTAGTTGGCTAGTTAAAAATCAGTTTTTTGAAGAATATTCTGTCATTGTTTTGTATTCATAGTTAACATGATATTCGAAAATTGAGACTATAAGTAGACATTACCTGTTAATGTGCATTTTTGGAAATTTTGTTTGACAGTCTCACAACTTTTACATTTATATTTTGAGAAGATTTTATGGCATATAATTTTAATATTTTTATCTCGCTTTGTTTTATGCATTTTATAATTATTTAATTATTTAATTATTAATATTATATAAATATAATAATTTTTGGCAATTCCCTCAATATATTTTCCAAATATTTATTCAGTGTTATTTTATCCAACAAATGACTCTTTAAAGCAGAATGTATGTTTTTTTTAAAAAGTTTTTTTAAAAAGTTTTAAAAAGTCATTATATTTATTTTCTTTTAAGGAGCTCAGCTATTTGATAATCTCTTTTTTGATACCTTCTTACATTTGTTTTGATTCCTGACATAATCATTAAATTTTCAATTATTTTTTAATTTTATAGGTTTCTTAATTTTTCAAACTTTTTAAAGGTTTCTTTATTCCTACTAATCTAGAATTAAAGAATTTATCAAACAATTTGTTCATTAATTCTCAATTTTCATTTTTAATATCTGACAAAGTTCCAGTTATACGCCTCTTTCCCTAGGTGAGACTGTCCCTGCTTTTGAAATTCCTTCTTCATTTGTTCACACCACTGCCTTCCTCTCACTTTAGTTCATGTTCTAATTATCTCTCTTTCAGAGATAATTACCTTCATTTTTAATGTCATACTCCTTAAGTAGAATTTCACATATATATTTTTATCTAATTAAAAACTTAAAAAAACTTCCAATTACCTCTGGAATAAAGTATAGTCTTCATTTCAGAGTTCAAATGTACTTGTGATCTGGGCACAAATAAATTTTTCAAAGATTTTTCTTTCTACTTCTCTTCATGTATCTTATATCCAACTAAAGAAAAACACCCATTATTATACAGATAATCATTCAAACTTTCGAACTTCAGCTTCACTCATGTCCTTCTTGAACTGAAAATTTCCTCTCTTCTTCCCATTCTCCATATTTAATTTTCACTCTTCTTTCAAAATCAGTTCAAATAATAACTTCTGCATAAACTGTAGGAGGTGAAAGAACATGACATTTGAAATGAGACAACTATTTTCGAGTTCCACATATTCTGTTTATTGGCTAGGAAAATTAGGACTAAGAACTGATTCTAAAAAAAAATTCTTACCAACAAAAGAGGTCTAACATCTATATTTTCTTACAAAATGCTTTTATATTAAATAAGAAAGTGCATGCTTAACATATCTCTGGAATACCATAAGTATATAATATGTATGACTCCTATCCTCTGGATTCTTTAGTTGGAAGAGCATCTTTATCCTCATGAGACCCATAAGTGATCATTAAACCTCTTCTTTCAGCTCATATCCCAGATTATCTTTTTACTTTTATAAATATTTATTTTATTTTATTTCCTTTACAAAATTGACTTCAATGCAGTATACTATTAGGCTTTCATATTCTAAACGGTATCCAAAATATAATGCCCTGCAAATAATAGGTGCTCAAGAAATGTACTGAGTGGAAGTATATCAATCTTTACCATGGTTATTAAGGAAAAATTTTGCTCAAAATATACATTAACTTAGCTAGATTTCATTTATTGTAAACAATGTTTATATTTTAATATGTTGAGAAGTAATTGCTATCGAATAAAATAATTTAGCCAGATTAATAGTAGGATATAAGTTAGATATACCAAATAGAATGAAACAACACTAGCTTATATTTAAAATTGTTTTAATACAAATTTGTTTAGTTAAAGTTATATCCAGTAGTTAGGAAGAAGTTTACTGTTCGATAAAGGTCATGTAAACGTATAAAAATAATATTACACAAAATTTAAGAACAGTAATATCACATAGATTTATTGCTGAGGAAAGGTCAAAGTTTTCTGTTAAAATTTATGTTGTGTTTCTTAGCAGAGATCTGATTCTTTTGCTAACATTAAACTTGAATCAGGAAGAGTGCAGTTTGAGCTAAAATTTCTCATCCCTGTCCTTTCCCTATTATTCCTTATATTTTACAAGCTCAGACAAGAGATGTTAGGCATGTTCACCACCCCTCACATTCTTAGAATCCTGGCAGTGGTTTTACTTTTAGAGAAATAATTGACAGAAGGAAGGAGCTTTCCTTTGATTTGCAATATGTCTGACTGACAAATGTTTCAGTTTTCATACATTTTAATAGATGTTCAAATTTATTAGTTAAGATTTAATAAATGTTAAATTTATTCATATAATTAAATTAGGGTTAACTTTGACACTGTTAACTTTGACACATTTCTTAATGGTATATATACAATGCAGGGAATATATTCACTTATCTTTAGAAGGTTTTTTTTTTTTGAAGCTCAATACCGCAGCCAAATATTTATACACATATTTCATTTTGCTTTAAAAATAAGGTACCAACTCAATTTCCCTCAACTTGAGGGGGAGATGAACCATGAGACTGTGGACTCTGAAAAACAACCTGAGGGTTTTGAAGGGGCGGGGGGTGGGAGGTTGGGGGAGCCAGGTGGTGGGTATTATGGAGGGCACGCATTGCATGGAGCACTGGGTGTGGTGCAAAAACTATGAATTCTGTTACGCTGAAAAGAAATGAAATAAAAAAAAATAAGGTACTAGAAACTGTTCTTGATTCTGCTTGACAATTACAAAAAATCATTCTAAAATACCTAGAAATATTTTCAGGTTTGTATTTCAATAGAAAAGACTTTGCTTGGGGCACCTGGGTGGCTCAGTCAGTTGTGTCTGCTTTTGTCTTAGGTCATCATCCCAGTGTCTTGGGATTGAGCCCTGAATCTGTCTCCCTGCTCAGTGGGAAACCTACTTTTCTTTCTCCTTCTGCCTGCCACTCTGCCTGTTTGTGCTCTCTCTCTCTCTCTGTCAAATAAATATATAAAATCTTAAAAAAAAAAAGAAAAAGAAAAGACTTAGTTTGACTTCTATGAAATATTTTTGTCATATTATCTTACATGAAAATCCTAAATGTTTGTCTTACATCTATTGATTCATTCAAGTAGTGATTTTTTAGAAATTACCAAATGCTAAGGTTTTTACTGGTGTTGTGATAAGTACTTAGGATACATCAGTAAACAGTAACAAAACAAAACAACAACAACAAAAAAAACCCAAAACAAAAAAAACCCAAAAACAACCCTGCTCTTAAGGCTTATGTTCTAAAGCAGAGAAGAAGAAGATAAACAATAACATAAATGCAATAAATTAGTATGTTAAAAGGTCATATATACTTTGGGAAACAAACTATACAAAGCAAAACAAAGGGAATCAGGAATCCTGGTTGGGAGAAGGAGATACAATTTTAATAAGGATTGTTAGGTTAACCCTCAGCGAGAATGTGATACTTTAACAAATTCTTTAGGACCATCAGGAAGGTGGTCATGGAGGATCTGTAGGAAAACCATCCAGGTAGAGAGAACAGCTATTGCACAGACTCATATGGGAGATGATCTGGTATATTCTACAAATAGCAAGAAGGCCAATGCACACAAAAATATTAAACAACATAAGGACTCTTAATAGAGTAAGTAATTGAGGGGCAAATGGTATAAGGTACAATAAGTCATCCTAAGAGTTTGTCACTTACTCAAAAGAGACCTGATTTTGACTTTAAAGTCTCTGGTTGCAGTGTTGTGTTGGGTCTAGGAGATGAGGATGAAAACAAAGAGATCATTTAAGAATGAGTTGCATTAATTCAGCAAATTATATTGAAGACCGGCCACTGGGCTGATGAACTTCAGGTGAAACAAAGTTATTGGCAATGAGGTGAGGGGTTCCAGAGACTAGATGCTGTGTTTCAAACAGCCACAAGAGAGCCACATGGGTACTTATAAACATAAGTCTGAGAAACCATGGTGCTATGTGGGCCTCATTAGCAAAGCGATGGTAGTTAAAGCCATGTGCTTTGATGAGACCTTGAAGCCTTGGTTATTTCAACATTAGAAGGAAATGGAAAATGGAAAGAGTGGCAAATATCAATGGAAAGAAATGTCTGGTTGGGTAGTATAGATGCCAAAAGCATTTTGTCTTATACACAATGTAAAAAAGACATAGCAGAGAAAAGGAAGTGATTAACTGTGTCTAAAACTGATGATCAGTAGGATATAATTTGTCATTCAAACTTGACAGTGAAAGGTAGACCAGACAACATTTTTGTGTAGAGAAAGGAGCAAAAGTCTGGTTGAAGTGGGTCTGAGAGAGAATAAAAGAGGAGGAATTAGAGAGAGTAAATATAGGTACACTTATTTTCAAGCTTGTGTTTTTCTTAGTTTTGTTGATAAAGGGGAGAGGAGACAGGAGAAGTTGGCTCAAGGGGAAAAAATACTAAATATGAGAGAAATAATAGCAATTTTGTGGAAATTGTTCAGGAAGGCAAGGAGTACTTATGATATAGGAATAATATGAGAAATTTGCTGCAGCATTTATCATGTAAGATCGTTATAAGAGGGGATGAAAGAGTATATTATCGATTATGTTCTGGGACCCAACTTCCAATATATTGGAACGAGAGATTCCCCCTCCCCACCAAGAACAACAAGCAATTTTCTATATACTGGCTAGGTGTCCTACAATTTAACTTTTTCCAACTCCATTCTGACACTATCTCTCCAGTATCAGATTCCATAGGTAAATGGTTTAATTCTTTAAGAACTCTCCCTCATCCTGCCATCTTACCAACCCTACTTTATCTGTTACCTGTGCTTTTGACTAATGGAATATAGATTGGAGGTTCCGATGAGCTCCTCTCAGATTACATTAATTTGCTAGAACAATTCACAGAACTCAAACATTTTACTTACTGGATCACCAGTTGATTATAAAAGGATATAAATCAAGAACAACCAGATAGAAGAGATACATAGGGCAAGGTACCTAGAACTCCCTCTGCTTCTCCACAAGTTCATCAACCTGGGAGCTCTCTGAACTAATTTCTTTCTCTCTCTTTCTCTTTGTCATCCTTCTCTCTCTCTCTTGCTATAAATTATATGCCAATGACTTAACTTTTGTTTTTTTGTGGAAGCTTCATTACATAAGGCATGATTTATTTATTCACTGACCATAGGCAGTTGATCCAAATTCCAGCCCCTCTTCCCTTCTTGGAATTGGTGAGGGTATGAATGAAAGTTCCAACCCTCTAATTTCGTGGCTGGTTCTGCTGGCAAACAGATCCCATCCTTCGGTGTTTCCAAAAGTCACCTCAATCACAGAACAAGAGAAAAATTTATTGTTTTCATCATTTAGGAAACTTCAAGCTCTATGCCGGCAACATGGATGAAGATCAAATATATATTTCTTATAAATCACAACATTACAGTTATGTATATTTGGGGAAATAAAATGTGAAGCCAGTGTATAGACAACAGGCAGGTAAGAGTTGGAAGTTTATAGAAGTCCTCTTCTGACTGCTTCAATTTTCTCAGTGAAATAGAAAGCAAGACCATTTATTTGAGAATGAGAATGGAGAGGAGGTTTTAAAAGTTTGAGGGAATGGTAATAGATGTAAACTAGACATCTGATTATGAAAGTAAATGGGTTAGGGAAATGTAGTGTGGTTATTATCCATCATTAAGAGAAGTTACCATGTCATTATCATGATTTCAAAATCAGGAAAGTAAGCATGGTTTTGTTTCTCTTATTACACATTCGGATATAGCAGGTACTAGATGGAAATTTGGACTTAGATTTGAGATTTTTGTCAAGAAAATACTTTTTAAAAGATTTTTTATTTACCCCTTTGACAGAGAGAGTGAGAGAGCATAAGCAGGGGGAACAGTGGAGGGAGAGGGAGAAGCAGGCTCCCCACCAAGCAGGGAGCCTAATACTGGGCTCAATCCCAGGACCCTGGGATCATGACCTGAAGGGTCATGACTCAGGGGTCCTGCCAAGAAAATATTAACAAGTAAAGAGAAAGTCAGGATTTTTGAGGGTGAATGCAAAAGACTGATTTGAATTATTGGTTGTGAACTTAAGCTAAGTAAGCAAGAAAGGAGAGGCAAATTGAGTGAGTGACTGTGAAAGAGTAAAACCTATGGGTTGGGTGTTTTGGTGGGTGATTTACTGGAATTGATATACTGCACTGAATGAGCTGTGTAGAGTCAAGTTTGTGGAATTGAAATTATGAAGTATTGCAGGTGTTGGTAATGACAATAATGATTGGTAATTGGAAGGAGTGGTGGAGTAATGGCAAGGACTTGATCTTTGGAGCAGACAAATACACTGGACCAAAACAAAACAAAACAAACAAACAAACAAACAAAACCAGGCTTTTTGAAACATCATCTACAGGGTGTTAAAATCTCAAAGAATCTTGAAGGAATGACAGGGAACCAGAAGCCAAAAATTGTGAAGAAAATGAGGATCAGCAGATGACTACAACCAAAGAGGATAAAAAAGCATTATTTTGAGATAATAAACTCTGGTGGATGACATAAGATTCAAAGCTGAGGCAGTGCTTTATGGTGAAAAAAAAATTAGGCTGGATGGGACTATAGTATGGTGGCTATAGGAGAGAAAGAAATAGCAATCAGGAAGACAGCCAGGGAAGCAGTATCTTGAGGAGGAACCGCATTATTATTAAAGTAAGTCAGTGAAGGGAACACTCAGGACATATTTGGAAATAAGAGATTTTACTGATGATGGAACATGAGTTCTCTACAGCATCACAAATAATTTCAGCAGCTGGGAATTCAGTAGGAAGAAACTACATAGGAAATGTTCAGTCTTAAGGAACTCAGTACACATTAGGTCAGCCGTGAGCTGTGTGTTGAGCATTCTTCGAGTGACTAACATAAAAAGAGACATGAAGAGCATTATGAATTTGTTTGTGGTTGATTCAAGGAAGATGGGGATGGTTATGATGTGTGGTTGGGGGATAGGATGGGTGGGTGTCTGTGCTCTTTTTTGATGCTGCTGATGAATGATCAAGTGAAGGAAATATCATCTTGGTCTCAGTGCTGGGGACTTTCTTTTGATCACTCTCAAGGAAAGGGAGGACTTACTCTGAGAGCTGGTGCTTGACACCTGTCAAGGATGGAGATGAGGTATTTGGTAAATGTACTTCACTTACTTGTTCTTCCTTCTGTACTATTAACTAGGATTATTATCTTTATCATCAATTCATTTTCACAGTCCTCTCTCACCCACAGTATGGAATATACCAGTGGCCAGACTGACAGCTTCACTGATTCCTGACCTAGTGCATCACGTTTTCCCCTACTTTTAAACCCCCCATCCTTCTTTGGAATTTTGTAGCCACCTCATGACTGTGCTGCCTGCTCAGTCTTCAAAATGCTCTGTCCAAGTTCTTCAAAATACTCTGAAATATTTAAAAAAATGCTTATTTCTCTCCTATTTTGTTACCTTTACTGGCTCTCAATTTGCTGTTAAAAAAGCCCTTAGTAAGTTACACAAATTCCGTCCTTTGTCCTCAGTCACTTCTTCAAACAAAATCCAAATATAGCTTACAGACAAATTATAAAAGAACTCTTATATTTCTTTTCAAAACATAGAATCATTTCCTATCTCTACACATTTAACCATGCTTTTCCTTCTGCTTAGAATGACCTCTGGTTCTTTCTACCCTCAATTTTTTTTTTTTTAAGATTTTATTTATTTATTTGTCAGAGAGAGAGAGAGAGCGAGCACAGGCAGACAGAGTGGCAGGCAGAGGCAGAGGGAGAGGGAGAAGCAGGCTCCCTGCCGAGCAAGGAGCCCGATGTGGGACTCGATCCCAGGACGCTGGGATCATGACCTGAGCCGAAGGCAGCCGCTTAACCAACTGAGCCACCCAGGCGTCCCATCTACCCTCAATATTTCTATCCATCTGCCAACACCCAAGATAAATATGTTCCATAATTATTTTTCCTAGCTGAATCTTGTGCTGGAATGGAACATTTATAATTGAACACTCAACTTATTCTATACTATTTATGTCATCTGTCCTTTGAACAATGAACTCTTCAAGGATAGGAAAACTGATTATTGAATCTTTGTTTTCTCCATGATAAAGAAGGAGAGAAGTGAATATTTTGTCTCTAATTCAAAATATGCTTGAAAAATGGGACTATGAAAAGGATACATTTATAATTCATAAATATCATCTATAGTCCAGTACTGAATTACATAAGGAATTTAAATTTAAAACAGGTATCAAATTAGTATGTTTGCATCTTTTAATACTTATAAATAAATAAATAAGAAATTGCCATTTATTTTATCACATTAAATTCCCAAAGATATTAGATTTTCAAAAAAATACTAATATATTGATATAATTGATTATACTTTTAGAAAGAAGGGATTTTAAAAATGGAGAGATCCTTTGAATCACTAAACAGCAAGTTTGATGTGCAATCATAGACATTCAGAATATAGTGAAAGAAAATTAAAAAGGTATTTTTGAATATTTTATGAAGAAAGGGCACAGAGTGTTAAATTCCTTTTAAAGGTTACTAACATTTTAGCTATGCAAGGATATGATGTGGTGTTTAGAAAAAGTTCACTTATTAAATGCCATTTGATAACTTCATAAAATCATGACATCTCCTCAAAATGAGTTTATCAGTTAATGAGATCTCTAGCTCTGTTTTGATCAAAAGTGAACTAGAAGGTGGGATGGAAGGGCAGCTGGCAGTCTCCCTGCACCAAATGGGAGGTGTAAGAGCAGTTAGGGGATGACCGTGGAAAGAAATAGGGCAAGTGACTCTGGGGGAGAGCTGGTTGTGCATGAAAGAGGAAAGGGAAGTGGGACGGGGCATCTGGAGAAAGAGGGAATACAACAAAAAGAAGGGAATTCTTTACTCTTAGGTCCTGCCTCTTGCTTTCAGGCTTGTTATTTATGTCTCACTGTGAGCAACATTTTTAGTAACCTACATTAGAGTACAAGTTGACCTAGAATTTAAGTTTCTTTGCTTCTTTTTTTTTTTTTTAATAGAAATACAATTCCCATTTTTCTACCAGAGGGACCCTACACTGTTCAACACATCACTGGTTCTTAAGGCATAAAATTTTACTAGGAAAATCAGTTCCTTTAAAAGAATTAAGGGAGATGGGATGGGAAACACTCACATCTGATTTTTAAGATGATGTCTGTAACTAAAGGCTAATCAGTCTTTTAGCCCATTTTTTGGATATATTGTCGTTATGATATTTGATATTTATGTTATTTTGGACATTAAATATCCTTTTCTCATTCCTAATATCCTCACATCATTCATGTCTTTTTTTCCTTACATGGATTTTACTATCTTTACCTTCCCTTTGAAAAACTGACAAAAGAACCCAAATAAAATTGTTTTAATTGGGAAATAATGTACTCTAATATTAATTCTGATATTGGTAGACTTATCAAATTTGCATTATTAAATGCTTCTGATAATGTGGTGTAATATATGGAGCCCTTAGAGAAAAAGTTTTATTACTCTGAATTCTCTAAGGCAAGCTACTTAGAGGCTTCTTTTTTTCCTTTTGAATACCTAAAAACTTGATGATAATGAGATAAGGATAATTAAATATTTAAATATAGAGATACTTAACAATTGTAACCCAGGACCTGATGATTATCACAACTAGATCCCAAAGGATTACCAGAACTATACAATTTTACACACATATACACCTGAGATAATAGTATTCTGTCTTATTAAGGAACTATAATAACTCTTATCCCTTGGAAAAACAAGATCACCTATGCAGGACCTTGATCTTGTATTACCTCTTTGCATACATTTTCTTAAGATATAGTGGAGAGTTTTAGCAAAAAAAAAAAAAAGAAAAGAAAAGAAGGTAAGAAGGTGAAAGGGAAGAAGAAGAAGGAAAAGGAGGAGAAGAGATAAAAGCATTGCTTCTTAATGTTTCTCCAAGTGCCTGGTTTAGCTTCTGTGTTATTTGCTTTTCCATCTTTTCCACGTTCATTTGATTGGAGACCTTTCTTTTTTTTTTTTTTTTTTAAACCTCTGGCTATTGAGTTTAGACTTATCACCCTTCTGAATGATTTCTCTGCATCTGGTGATCACAAGAAGCATTTTAAAGATTCGTTGGTAGATAGATTCTCATCTGAAGCCTGAGAAAAGATCTGAAAAGTAGCTCACAGCAGCAGCAGCTTGCAAAGTTTACTATTATTAAGAACATTTATTAAATCTTTTATTATGATTACCTAAAGAGAAAAGCATGAATCCAGTTTAGGGCTTTTTATCCGAAGTTTCCTTTGCAGATAACAATTTTCATGCCGCATCTACTGAATTTAACCCACAACCTCATCCCTGACACACCCTGGGGGGGAAATATATTTGAATGGCATTCAACAGTGGCTGTAGTTCAAAATGTATGACAAGCAAGAATAAAGCATGTTTCTAAGTTAATACCATCTATCCAAAAGGCTAATCTGTTTCATAAAATGTAGTTTCCCAAATAAGAAAGTCTCTCATTCAGTATATGTTAGAACACTGCCCCTCGCGTCTGGGTCTTTTGGGAAAAGAAGCCCATGAGGCATCCTGGTTTCTTATATAACTGCTTTGAGGGTGATGACGACACTGGTCCCAGGGGCTGGCAGAGACACTGTGGTTATTACATGTAGTTGTATGTTCTATGTTGACCTATGTTAGGAATTCATCTCGGAAATCTTTCTCCATCAGTCATCTTTGTGTTGGAAATGATGGGTATGGACACTGTTCAGCCATGACCTAGAAGAAGTCATTATTAACTGGGTGTTGTCAATGGCCCATCCAAATTCAGAGGGGAAGCAAGCTCGGGTTCAGGGATCATTCTGTCTAGAGGCCCTGTATACAGTGCCTTTAAGTTAAAATATGCATATAAGTCACTTTGAATCTTATTAAAGATGCAGGATCAGTAAGTCTAAGATGGCCTCATTTTTTGCTTCTAACAAGCTTCGAGGTGTTGCCAGCCCTACTGGTTTGCTGACCATAATATAAGTAGCAAGGTTCTCAACGAAGTCAAGGAGTTTTCTTCTTTTTATTTCTCCAATAAATGAGCTTCTTTTCCTTAAGTGACAGTAGGTAGAAAATATTACATTTGCCTTAAACATGCAGGTGTCTAACATATTGTCTAAACTGGGGCATTCTGAGAACAAATGAGGGCACTTTTAATCATTACTCTGGGACAATTAACCTGGAAAATATAGATATGCTCACCCTTCTTAGAGTGACAACATGCCAAAGAGCTCTGGGTAATTTATTTCGTCTTTACCAAGGAGAAAATTAACTTTAAAAAATGACCCAAAAAACTTCTATTCTTTCCCATATTAAATGTTTGTAAATATTGTTGCTTTCTTTTCTCATATATTCTCATACAGAAAAGAATATGTAAAAATCCATCTCTTTATAACCCCATCTTTGTGCAAACATATGAAACATAACTTAATGAAGACTTCCATGAGATTATTAATATGAGATTATTCCAGTTTTTCTAATAGAAAGTTGATTGAAATTGTCAAAGTCCTAATGTTTTGGGTTGAAACTGTCCTATATTTTCTAAGAAAAATATGAATCCTGTTCTCCATGTTCAAGTGAAAACATGATGTGTTTTGATGTACCCTTAGCAGGTGCTGTTCAGCCCCAACCCTGATGATAATTGTTTCATGATGATAATGAATTGATTTTGTCTTTTTTTTAAAATATTTATTTATTTGTCAGAGAGAGAGAGAGAGAGCGAGAGCACAAGCAGAGTGGCAGGCAGAGGCAGAGGGAGAAGCAGGCTCCCTGCCGAGCAAGGAGCCCGATGTCGGACTCGATCCCACGACGCTGGGATCATGAACTGAGCTGAAGGCAGCTGCTTAACCAAGTGAGCCACCCAGGAGTCCCTGATTTTGTCTTTTTAACACAGAAGTAGATGTTCAGGTGATGTTTTTAGCATTACTGATATGTTTAATATATTTTGTGGCCTGTCATCTTGCTGTGAGGCACAGGATGTTTGCCACACATAGGGGATAACTCCTAATTCCACAATAAATATTGATTTACATTCTGCCAATTTTAAGATCTGGGTCTTATAGACAAATTTTATATGCTCATATGTTGCCTTGTACACACACCTTGGATTTTACTGTAAGTTCATGGACCTTCAGCAAGATATGTTTAAAAATCATCTTTATTTTATCTCAAGTGATTTACTTTTACATCCTCTGACTGAATTTTAGGTGTATGAAATTGCATTGCTTCAACTTTAATATCAAACTGTAATGCACAGTTTTAAAATCCTTTAAATCTTAACAGAAACAGTGGAAGTGAAACTCAATGACCTGCAGGTGGGTTGTCAGTGTAATGAGACAAAGGCTGTTGTTTTCCAGTATAATTAAGGAGCTTTGAGTTGGCATACAGTACTTTGTCAGCTAGAGATACCCCTTTATTAACACTTTTTAAAATATAGATTTACACAGATTTAAAATGGTTTGCTACTTAAATTGCTAGTTCAACTTTTTGCGGGTTTTAGAACTATATAGTTTTCTTAAAATCATAATAACTACTTTAAATAAAGCTTCCTAGGACATAGATGACCCAAAGACAATATTCCTTCTCATCTTTATAGTGTTTCTTATATAGACAAGTGAGTAATTAAGACTTTTTATTATGCCCGTAAATTATCCATTCTTTCCTCTTAAATAACAACAAAAAACCGACAATAATTAAAAAAAAAGGTTATAGATTGATAAAACCTGAAGTTTTTGTCTTTTACAAAGCAAAACTATTATTTGTGTGGATAAAATGCAATCATATACAAATGCGTTTTTTAAATAATAACATAATAAGTAGATAAAAACAGATGATCTAAATTTCCCACTGGTTAATTAAATGGCAAAAAAAACCTCAGTTTTTATTTGAAGTTCCTTAAAATATATCTCATCAATTACATCATTGTTTTTTTTTTTTTTTTTTTAGAGTCAATGCAGTTTTCATTATTTTTTTTTTTGAGGTGCTCAAATGACATTTCTTTTTATTTTTTTTTTTATAAACAAATTTTTATCCCCAGGGGTACATGTCTGTGAATCGCCAGGTTTACACACTTCACAGCACTAACCATAGCACATACCCTCCCCAATGTCCATTACCCCACCCACCTTTCCCGACCCCCTCCCCCCAGCAACCCTCAGTTTGTTTTGTAAGATTAAGAGTCACTTATGGTTTGTCTCC
>PISX010008863.1:39506-79161 GCA_004024625.1 Mellivora capensis | reverse complement strand
AAAAGAAGAAAAGAAACAAGATGGGATTGGGAGGGAGACAAACCATAAGTGACTCTTAATCTCACAAAACAAACTGAGGGTTGCTGAGGGGAGGGGGTCGGGAAAGGGGGGTGGGGTAATGGACATTGGGGAGGGTATGTGCTATGGTTAGTGCTGTGAAGTGTGTAAACCTGGCGATTCACAGACATGTACCCCTGGGTTAATAAAAATATGTTTATAAAAAAATAAAAATTAAAAAAAAAAGATTTTATTTATTTATTTGACAGAGATCACAAGCAAGCAGAGAGGCAAGCAGAGAGAGGAAGGGAAGCAGGCTCCCCACTGAGCAGAGATGTGGGGCTCGATCCCAGGACCCTGAGATCATGACCTGAGCGGAAGGCAGAGGCTTTAACCCACTGAGCCACCCAGGCTCCCCAAAATAGTCACATAAAAATTTTTTTTTTTAAATTTATTTGTCAGAGAGAGAGGGAGAGAGAGCGAGCAAGCACAGGCAGACAGAGTGGCAGGCAGAGGCAGAGGGAGAAGCAGGCTCCCCGTCGAGCAAGGAGCCGGATGTGGGACTCGATCCCAGGACGCTGGGATCATGACCTGAGCCGAAGGCAGCCGCTTAACCAACTGAGCCACCCAGGCGTCCCAATAGTCACATGAAATTTCTAATCAAAACTTTTTAATTAGCTTTTAAAACTTTTGTTACCATTGGTGAGAAATCTGTTCATGCAATTTTTTAAAAAGATTTTATTTATTTGGCAGATAGAGATCACAAGTAGGCAGAGAGAGAGGAGGAAGCAGGCTCCCCACTGAGCAGAGAGCCCGATGCGGGGCTCAATTCCAGGACCCCGAGATCATGACCTGAGCCTAAGGCAGAGGCTTTAACCCACTGAGCCACCCAGGCGTCCCTGTTCATGCAATTTAAAAAAAAAAGATTTATTTGAGGGTGTGGAGAGAGAGGGGGCTTATGTCCCCCATGCGCGGGGGAGGAGCAGAGGGAGAGAATCTTTTGGGGGGCTGTCTGCTGAGCTCGGAGTTTGAGGTGGTAGCCTTCATCCCATGATCCATGAACTCAAGACCTGAGCCCAAACCAGGAGTCCGCCGCTTGACCAACAGAGCCACCCAGGCATCCCGTGTTCACACAATTTTGTTTTTAATTATTTTCCAACCTTGAGTAATTGACAAATATTATATATATTTAAGGTGGACAATGCAATAATTCAAAATACATTGTGAAATGCTTAAAAAGTTTTTAAAGCTATTTTTGCAAACACTTGAAAATTTATGCAAGTTAAAGAATCATGTATTTTTTCTTTAATCAACAAATGTAATTCTGACATTCCTCGTGACGATGCCAATGGATTTCAAATCCAGTCAGACTTTGTCGTAAGGAATATATCAAAAATGAAACTCTGGGGATGCCTGGGTGGCTCATTTGGTTAAGCGGCTGCCTTCGGGCTCTCTGCTCAGCAGGGAGCCTGCTTCCCTTTCTCTCTCTGCCTGCCTCTCTGTCTACTGTGATCTCTCTCTCTCTGTCAAATAAATAAATAAATAAAATCTTAAAAAAAAAAAAAAAAGAAATTCTGAGGAGCCTCTGAGGAGCGGAAAGCACAACTAGAGTGGAAGCTGCCGGAAGTGCGGGGGAAGGGGGAGGGCCCAGCAGGAGCCACGCCCCCCGCCCGGGCCTTCTTTCCTGCCTTCTTTTCCACCGCGCAGGCTGTTTCGCGCCCGGGTCGTCGGGGACCATAGTCCGCAGCCGCAGGGGCTTCCTTGAAGCAGTAGGTCGTTCTGCGCCCAGCTTCTCGAGCTTAGCAGTGAGTGTTGAATGGCCCTTACGTTAATACCTGGGGACCTGTCGGCATTGCAGCTGGCCCTGCTTGTTTGCCTCTGAAAAGTCTGGGTGGAGGTTACTTTGGGGTGGCGGGCTCCCGGCACCTGCTCTTCCCCCAGCCCTGAAGCTGCCCCGGTGGGGGAGAAAATCAGTATTAGGCTTCACATCTGTAATGTGTCCATGGCACGTGAGGTGGAAAACTGCTCTACAGTGGCCGTTCTCACTTAAGCATGCATCAGAATCACCTGGAGGTCTTATTAACACGTTGCTGGACTCTCCACCCCTGCCCCGCGACCCTTTCTGATTCAGCAGAATCTCCGGGCTGGGGCCTGAGAATCGGCACAGCTCACAAGTTTTCAGGTTCTGCTGCTCTGGAATCACACCTCGAGAACCACTGTCCTAGAGGTTAAACAAAAGTGTTTCCTAAATACTTCCTTTAAAGCAGCCCCTTTTCACTCCCTTACCCTGGTTTATTTTTCTCAAGAGCGATTATCATTACTTGATGTTACATATTTGTCTGCTTTTGCTTGTCTTTGGTAAGATTCAGGAGGACGGGCACTTTGTTTTGCTGTTTTAGTCCCATCTCCTAGAACAGTGCCTGGAACATAGTAGGAGCTGAAAGATAACATGCTTTTTTGGAAGGCAGCAGCCAAAGCTGAAACCGTGAGAGTGAAAAGGAAGAGGAAGGTGGTGAACATTAAAAAGGAAAAGAGCCAAGGACAGACCCTGGGGTATGTGGGCATTTAATACCAGAAATGAGAAATAAAGCAGAAAACTGGGAGCAAAGCCTGGTGCAGCAGCATAGAAACCCACCGAGGAGAGATTTTCACAAAAGGAGGGGACACCAAAAATAAACATTAGAGATCATCTGAAATGGAAAGACTGAAAAGTCCTTAAAATTTGGGAATTACAAGATTTGTCATTGATGATTTTGGTAAAAGTAACTTAAGAAAGCTGTGTAGAGTAGCGGACTCCTTGCTTAGTGATGGTAGATGAAAAAGTGGGAAAAAATGAGTGTGGACAGTTTATTCAAGGTTTTAGCCACGCAGGAATGGTTACAGAGGTGTACAGGTCAAAAGAGTGTGTTTCTGTCTCCCATTCCGTGTCGTTTAAGATAAAAAGGTTTAGAGCATAATTTTACGTTACAGGAAAGGGATCTGTAAGGAGATAGTGAATATACAGGACTGGGTAATCATAGCCAAAGGTCATGGTCCTAGAGGAGTTGGGGGGGATAGACTCAAGAGTGGGATGGATGGGCCCTCACCTGCTGAGACCAGGAGCAAAGATGAGAGCGGGGCTGGTGTAGATGCCTGGGTTGAAAGTTGAGGAGGTTCGTACATGAGAGCCTCCATTTTCTCTGGGAGTCCAAGCAAAGTCTTTTCTAGTGGTGAGGCAGGAGCAGGTAAAAAGCGTAGGAGGGATGGAAAAGGTTGGAGTAATTGCTGTGGGAACTAGAGTTGAACCGTGACATCAAATGGTCCTAAATCAGAATATTAAAACAAAAAACAAAAAACAAAAACAGCTTTGGGAGGCAGGAATGCTATATTGGTTCTATAATGAGCTTCAACTCACCCACTCCCTCTGTTTATCTACAGATCCTCTCATTCCTGTCATGAGGCACATATTAAAGCTGCAGAAGCTTAACAAAACACAAAAACTCTTTACTGGGTGTTTTCTAAGGCAGCAGTGCTGTAGGAGCAGCTGCAGTTGAAACACACTCCCAGATGTAGGCAGGTCTGGGAGGAGGCCAGCTGGAGGCAGCTAATTTAGCAGAATTAACTCTGATCATCACCATAGGCAGCAGGGTGGAAAACACGTTGGTTTAACTCACAGAACTCTCTAGTTGTGCTCCATTAATGGCAGGATCCTAAAGAATGAACTCAACGATAACCCACCAAGTCTTTTTGGTTTGTGTAACAACAAAAGCAAACAAACCAACACAACTCCAGGTCTGGGGAATAAAGGTATCTCATGAGTGAGAGATGGGTCTTATCACTCTATTCCCAGAGCTAAATTAGATCCCAGACCCAGAGCCTGTTGAGTGTAGCCCAAATATTTTTTTTTTTTTTTAAGATTTTATTTGTTTATTTGACAGACAGAGATCACAAGTAGGCAGAGAGGCAGGTAGGGAGAGAGGGGGAAGCAGGCTCCCTGCCAAGCAGAGAGCCTGATGTGGAGCTCCATCCCAGAACCCTGAGATCATGACCTGAGCTGAAGGGAGAGGCTTAACCCACTGGACCACCCAGGTGCCCCAGCCCAAATATTCTTAAGGATGGTGCTGAAATGCTGTTCCCAAGCCCTGCAAACCTTCGTCTCCCAGCTTTCCCCCAAAGGCCTTGTGATCCTTTTAGGATAACTACTCTGAAGAAAAGGAAGTACCTATATTTTTCAGTGACTATAATTTATTAATTCTAAACTAACATTAATTTCTGGGACCCCAAATGTCACGGTTTGCCATCAACATTCTGAGCTTACAGGGTTTGGGTGATAAATGAATTGATTTCTGGCCCAAGTTCACCTTTGGATAGGGCTGGTGGGACTGTGAGTCCATCCTGTGGTTATATACACTACTTGCCCAGTGAAGAGCTGGAATGGGAATCCCAGTAACTGACAGGATTCCTGCACTGGCACATTCACTCATGGAGCAAGGGCTATTCTGGTTGGAAATGCCAAGCTGAGAGCCAAATAGTATATCAAAAGCATTACCACATACTGGGAGAATTGCAGAGGTGAGTGGCACCATCAAACGTATTCCCACCTCATTCCCTTTCACTTCCCAGGTTAGCTACCACAGAAGACAGTGCATTATTGGAAACCCAAGCAAGTGATGACTCCAACTGCAACTACTCTTCCAAAGAGGTCTCCTTGCCCAAGTAACTCCAACAGCCCATGACCCTTGGTGTGCAGGTATTGATCTGGGATTTAGCTCCAGAATATTTTTTTAAAGCTCTCCTTTTTCACATTATGCACCAGTACCTTTCTAGATTCAGTTATTATGTTTTTATTGCCAATCCCTCTGTTCCATTTTCGTTCATGTCTGTGTATCAGTTTCTTCACTTTGAAGTGGGAATCAATTCTATCTCAGAGTAACTGGGAGGAAAATTGGATAATCTTTGAGAAGAGCATTGAGTCAATGCTCAGGATGTGGTAGTTAGCTGTTGGGGATGAGAATCTGGGATCCTCTTTTTTTCAATTCATTATTCATTTTGCAGGAGTCATTCCCAGGTTACTTAGTGAGTTGATAAATTTTCTGAATCTTATATGTCTGACAGTGTCTTTTCTTTTCCTGCACATAATGCTGATTTGGCTGAGTAAAGGATTCCAGTTTCAGCTTTGAAGGTACCTCTCTATTGAGAAATCCAATGGCAATCTGATTTTCATTGCTTTATAGGTAACCTCTTTCTATATAAAATCTCTTGATTTCCTTTCTCCTAGGCTTTGTCTAGGATGGGATCTTTTTTCATAAGTTATTCTAAGGACTCTATGGGCCTTTTTTAATCTGAAAATGTGTTTTCCTTCACATTTGGGATCTTTTCCTTCTTTTTAAACTCCCAAACCTCACCTCCATTCTTTCTTTTGCTTTTGTAACATTTGTCATTCAGAAGTCGGAATGTCTGGATTCATTTTTCACGTCTCAGCATTTTCCTTTTTGTTGCCTTGTCCATTCTGCTATAAACCCATAAATCTTCCTTATGATCTTTCAGGGATTCCTCAATATAACTGGCTCACCGATGGAACATTTTGTTCCCAGAGCTTTTTTGGATTTTACACATCATGGAATTTTAGATGGAAAATAAAGTACAGGTGTGCGCACATGTTTTCTTAATTCAAATTTATGTTTTGGTTTGTCGTCTTCCTTTAATTAGACTGTACATTTTGAGGTCTTTATACTGTGCCTCTCTATTCGGTACCTCTTAAACTGTTTTCTGGTTTTCAAGGACTTTAGAAAATTGGCTCATTCTACCTATCCAGTAAACACATCCCCAGGTTATTTCTTCAAAACACATTCTCTTCTTTAGTTTCCTAGCTCGTTTGTCTCCAGTGGCACTTGGAAGATTCTTCATACTCATTCAAGAAGCTCTCCGCGCCCCACCGGCTCTCTTCTAGAGCCCAAGTTGCATCCGGTTCCGCCCTGATTCTCCACCAAGCTTCAGGATCGCCCGTAATTTTACTCCAACCGCGTTAAACTTGCTGAATCAGAATCTCTGCCGACCAGACGTGGGTATCATTCCCTTCCCCCTCCCGCCCCCATCCCAACTTCAGTCAGCTCCACAGGTGATTCTGAGGCACACCCAAGTTCGGAACCTCGAGGCCCCCTCCCCCTCCCGCCCGCGCAGCGCTGGGGCGGGACGGCCCACCTGTTGTTCTGCCCGGCCGGGGAGGTGATCCGAGAGGTTCTCGAACCGCAGCCGTCCCGGCCACGTCGGAGAAGGTAGCGCCGGCGATCTCCCGAGGGAGCCAGCTCTGCCCGAGGGCCCGACTCCCGAGCGGGCGGCCTTGCCCAACCGTCCCACCGGCCGCGCGCCCTCGGGGCTGGAACGCGGCGCCGGGTCGCACGCCCCCTGCCCTCGGGCACTGGTGCGCAGGCGCGCGGGCGCCGTGGCGCGGCTACTTTGTCGGCCGCCGGGCGGGAGAAGCCCTTTGACTCTCCGGGCCTCGCAACGGCAGCGCCCGCGCTGTGGGCGCCGCGGGTGAGGGGCGGTGCTCCACCTGCCTGCCTCCCGCCGGCCTTCCGCCGCGGCCTGGGCAGTCTTCGGGGTCGCGGGAAGGAGAGCTACTCACACCGCCTGGGGCGGGGAGAGACGTTGGGGGCGGGGAGGGGACCCCTTCACCCCGGCAGAAAGGAGGTCGTTGACTTGGTAAGAGGAAGCGCGCGGCCTCCCCGTGGGTCCGGGCCGGAGCAGGTGTGCTGGTGCGGGGACTTCACCGGGAGCCCTCTCGGAGTTGGGGAAGGCGGGATTGCGTTTGCCTCCCTCCCGGGCCTTTCCCCAGCGTCGGCGAGGGATGTCGGATGCCAGGTTTGCGGTGTAGACTAACAACAAACCCAAACAAACCCTTGTTAAAGCTTCAGCAAAACAACAACAACAAAACAAAAAACCAAAGACAAAATAAAAACGAGCCCGGAACTGGGGACTTAACGCACATTAGCCAGGGGCAGTGATTTTTCTCGAGGGGGCGTGCAGGTTAATCACAGAGTGAGATTTCGAGTTTGAGTCGTGTGAGTGATTTGTGAAATGCAGCGTTTCAGAGAACCCTCACGGTTTTGCGCCTGCTTCATCACCTTTAGAACTCGCTTCCTGGTTGTTTATATTCCACGATTGATCCTTTTAAAGCCTGCCCCCCCCCCCCCCGACTTGGGTTTGTCTGCCTGTCTCATGAGCCATGTTACTATCTTAAATCCGGTAGGGTGCAATGTCTGAACAGGAGCGTGTACAGGAATGCCTGAGGAAAGAAATAAGGTCACTTCTCATTTCCACCAAAGACGGTTTGACCCCACAGCAATTGGAAAAGGAGTACCTGTTGATGGTTGGCAGCCATTTACCACTCCGAATCCTTGGCTATCGGTCAACTATGGAGCTGGTGTTGGACATGCCTGATGTTGTCACTGTCTGCCCTTGTGGGGATGGTACTGTAATACTGAAAGGTAAGCTTGGGATTTAAGATCTATAAGCTAAGCGGTAATTATTACTTAGCAAGGAATTATTCTAGCAAATAAATAGGTGATGGGGATTAAGGAGTGCACTTGTGATCAGCAATGGGGGATGCATGGAAGTGTTGAATCATTGTATTGTATGCCTGAAACTAACACTGTAGCTTTCACTGGAATTAAAATAAAAACTTGAATTGTTATAGCAGTTATCCCGCATATAGCAATTACCCTGTATTCCAGGGAGGGGATTTTAACATTTTGAGGGGGGAGAGGGTTCATGATTACCTTTAAGGTTGTGGGAAGAGTGAAAGCTTTAACAAAATGAAATCTTTCCCCGGAAGAAGGTGCATTCACAAAAACTACATTTTGCATATGATTTCAGATTATTGCACCTTAAATTGGGGGAAGCATAAAAATGGGACTTTTAAATTATGAACTCATTTTTTTTCTTTAAGATTTTATTTATTTATTTGACAGAGAGAGCTCACAAGTAGACAGAGGCAGGCAGAGGTGGGGGTGAGTGGGAAGCAGGCTCCCTGCAGAGCAGAGAGCCTGATGTGGGGCTGGATCCCAGGACCCTGGAATCATGACCTGAGCCGAAGGCAGAGGCTTTAACCCACTGAGCCACCCAGGTGCCCATGAACTCATGTTTTAAAGTTCATGAAACATAAACATTACAAGGAAGTTTATTCATCTTGAGAGTTTCAGATGTTTCACCAGTCCGTGGTAATGCTAAATAGTAGGATTTATCTTTCTGTCTTCATCCTCTGGTAGAGGAGTTAACAAGTGGTCGTCTGTAATGTACAAGAAATGGAGAAACCAAAGGTTCACTTTTATAATGCTACCCAGATACACAGCTCCTTGGAGAGTTAAAAATTGTGTATATAACGACAGATGCACAGGATAAAAAAAGGAGTTAAATTTTCATCTAAATATGATTTCTTTTTCCACATCTCCCTAGCCATTCCAGATGAATCCACCAAAGGAATAGCAAGTTTGGTTGCAAAACAGAGAAGCAGCCATAAGGTTCGAAACTCCGTGCAGAAGGGAAGGGCCAGTGTTTGCTCTGGGCCAGGCTCACATCGGCGAGTTCCTTACCGAGGAAGGGTGCCCCCCATTCTTCCAGCTGTTGTGAAGAGTGAGTTGAAAGACCTCTTGGCGTTATCTCCCATTCTCCTTTCTGATTTTGAGAAGGCATTTGTCAGACGATTTGGACGTTCATTCCAGTACGTGCAGTATGGATTTCTTTCTATGTTTGAAGTGCTTAATGCTGCTTCGGATGTCATTTCTGTAGAGCAGACCAGAGCAGGTTCTTTGTTGATGCTAAAGAAGAGCATATCAGAGGAAAAGCAGAGAGAATGGCCAGCAGGTAAGCATGTGTGCATTAGTCACTGTATTGTGGGTTAGCAGAATTTGGAGCAGTCATGGCAGCTGTGGAGATGGGCAACGTCTCAGCTCCCAGACTGTGTTGAAAGTTGCATCCTGGCGCTCCCACTTGCTGGCTGAATGACGTTGAGCAAGTTACTTAAAATGTCCAAGCCATAGTTTCCCCTTTCTAGAATAGGAATAATAATAGTTGCTTCTTGGAGTTGTGCTGAGGATTAAATGAGATGAACTCTGAAAAGTGCCTGGCATTTAATAAGCTTATAGTTAGTGGTAACTATTACTATAAAAACACAAGATCTGCTTTCTCTGAGACACTTTAAGTGGACATGAATCATTTGTGTTCATGTACAAATATAATGTGGAAAATGAAGAGTTTATTTTTTTTTTTCTAATTTTTTATTTTTTAAAAAGATTTATCTATTTATTTGGCAGAGAGAGACAGCAAGAGAGGGAACACAAGCAGGGGAAGTGGGAGAGGGAAAGGCAGGCTTCCCGCCGACCAGGGAGCCTGATGTGGGGCTCCATCCCAGGACCCAGGGATCATGACCCGAGCCAAAGGCAAATGCTTAATGACTTAGCCACCCAGGTGCCCTGAAAATGAAGAGTTTAAAAAATACTAGTCAGTAGCATTTACCATCTGATTTTTTTTTTAAGATTTTATTTGTCAGAGAGAGCACAAGCAGGGGGAGTGGCAGGCAGAGGGAGAAGCAGGCTCCCCGCTGAGCAGGGAGCCTGATGCAGGACTCCATCCCAGAACCCTGGGATCATGACCTGAGCTGATGGCACAAGCTTAATAGGCTGAGCCACCCAGGCATCCCATGCCATCTGATTTTTGCTGGCACAATTCTTTGATATCCTAGCAGGCACTGCAGTAATTTATGTAGTGTAATGATAACCACCGTATTTAGCATTTTACCTTGGATTCTCATTGCCACACCATAGAAGGGTGAATAACCCAGTTTTACAGATAAGGAAGCAAGCTCAGGAAAGTTAATTGACTTTCCCAAACTTTTCCAAAGTTGCATAGCTAGAAAAGTGTTACAGCCAGGGTTTGATGCTCAGCTCTTAACACTGTTCAGTGCTTTTCTTTCCCAATACTTTTGTTTCTTTTTTTTTAAACACACACACACACACACACACATATATATATATTTAAGTATAGTTGACATAAAATGTTCCATTAATTTCATGTATACAACACAGTGATTTGACAACTTTGAATATATTTTATGCTCACCACAGTGTAGCTACATTATTACAATACCATTGACTGTATTCCCTATGCTGTACCTTTCATCTCTGAATCACTGTCTCAAAGTCTCACAAGACCAATGTGATCATTTGTATGGTGCCTCACTAGACCCTTGACAGTACAGAATCTGTACACTGAACCTATTGGGAGAAATTCTGTGCCTTGTTCAGTGAATTTTTCTTTTTCTATAAAAATCTGTAATTAGATTAATGTAGGTGAAACCATGAGACGGTCCCAAGTGTAGAAACCAATACTTAAACTATGATAGCAAGTATAGTTTGATGAAGATTATAGAGTGTTTACATGCTCTGGTCAGGGAAGACTGCAGGGGCCAGTGAGTGTTTTTTGAGTTTAACCCTGAACCATCAACAGTATCAGTATTCTTGAGTTGCTCAGACTTAGGGAGACAAACTGATCATGCTGTTAAACTTACAAGAGGTTGACTTGTATAAAGCAGTTTGCCATTTATTGAATGAGGGGAGTGATATTCCTTCCCAGTGATTAGATTCTTTATGTTACCCATCTGTGGACCCTTCTTCCACAGGATATATTGGAAACTGTGCGTGTGTGCATGCATGTGCTTGATTTTATGGTAAAGAGTTAGGCTATAATGAAGTCTAGTGATAAATTTTTGTGCTGTACCTCGACATTTATCTTTCCAGTGGTATTTCCCTCCCTTCAAATGCTGAAGAAAAAAAATGTGTACTCTAGAATATCCTTAATTATATAGCTTTTGTTGCCTCTCCTTGTTCCCTTACTACTAGGTGATTGTCTGTCTGGTTTGAGAAACATTGTTTTTTTTTTATTTCATTTCTTTTCAGCGTAGCAGAATTCATAGTTTTACAACACACCCAGTGCTCCATGCAATGCGTGCCCTCCATAATACCCACCACCTGGCTCCCCCAACATCCCCGCCCCTTTGAGAAACAGTTTTAAGCACCTAAGTTTAACCTCCTTACTTGGAGACTTTTTGACCTCCTATTGAAATCTGCCTCTAATTACATTCAGGTGGCCTTAAGTGGAGTTTTTAGGTAGCCCCACCTTCTCAATATCACACTTAATGATCTCTTCGTTTTTTTCTATAGATGACAGATCTTTTCCATTGTATATTAAATTATATTTGGCAATATGAAAACATAAGTTCACTTTTTAAAATTGTTATTTCAAAGTTGAGGGCAGTTAGGTTATAGCCTCTATAGATAACCACCAGAAAATAAAGTAGAAATTGTTATTGACAACTTTTCTCTGTTCTTTTATTCACAAAAGGAGGTAAAATGTTTACCCAGCCTTTTAGAATGAAACCACACAGATCGTACTCCGCAGGCTCCCCAGTTGTAAAGGCTCGCTTTTCACAACCTGCTTCAAATATGGAACTGCCGAAGCAAATATTGAACGTAGAAAAGACTTTTAAGTCAAATGTAGTAGAGACTTCAAGGCTGAATCACACTGAAAAATTAAATCAGGTAAGAAATTTAAGATATCTGATTTTACAGATATAAATATACCAAAAATGCATTTAAATTGATTGTTTATTACTTAGATCTGATGGAAGAGCTTACCTTTTAAAATTCAAGTCATTTCAGATTTAACTTGAGCATTTTCTATGGTTGTGTGGATTATTAGCTAGTAAGAGGTGGTAGTGGGAAAACAGTACAATTTTATCAGTTCCTCTGGTTTCTCCAACAGGTTTCCCCTGATGTTTGTAAGTAGAGTTTTCCTAGGAAACCTTTCTTGGCTTGAACTGGTATAAAGCAAGGAGGCAATTACCATTAATTTATATGGAAAATATTTTGAACATTCCCAGACCCTCAAACTAATCTCTAGTGGGCATTTCTGATATTTTACAATATATCTTACTAATGGTTTTTCTGATACCTTAGGACATATCTTGGTAATTGATACACAAAATAAATAAACGGAGATAAAGCACAGCTTCAAGCCACCATAGCTTGATGCTGAATGAAGTTCTTGGGGAAGGAGGCGGGCGGTGCTCCTCCGGCTGCTCATAGCCGGACCACTCACTGCAGAACGAATGCTGGATGCTGTTTTCACTTCTGGCCTTTTTTGGTAAAAGTGAAAATCCTCTAATCCTTTTTCAATTTCTTTGAGTTAGCCAAGCCTTTTTTTTTTTTTTTTTTTTTTTAAGATTTCATTTATTTATTTGATAGGCAGAGAGGCAGGCAGAGAGAGGGGGTGGGGGAAGCAGGCTCCCTGCTGAGCAGAGAGCCCAATTCGGGCTCGATCCCAGGACTCTGAGATCATGACCTGAGCCAAAGGCAGAGGCTTTAACCACTGAGCCACCCAGGTGCCCCTACACTGAAGGATTTTTGAACAAAGCCATGACAACCAAGAAAAGCCTGCTTAAATCAGCAAGATAACAGCCTTTTTTCTTTTTTTTTTTTTGCATTTTAAAAAGTTAATTTTATTTAAATTCAATTAACATAGTGTATTACTAGTTTGAGGTAGAGATCAGTGATTCATTAGTTGTGAACGGCCAGTGTTCATTATATTCTGTGCTCTCTTTAATGCCCATCACCCAGTTACCCCATCCCCCCAAACCACTCCCCTCCAGCAACCCTCAGTTTGTTTCCTATGGTTAAGAGTCTCTCTCTTTTTTATTTTTATTTTTTTAAGATTATTTATTTATTTATTTGACAGAGATCACAAGTAGGCAGAGAGGCAGGTAGAGAGAGAGAGAGAGGAGGAAGCAGGTTCCTTGCTGAGCAGAGAGCCCGATGTGGGCTCGATCCCAGGATCCTGGCATCATGACCTGAGCTGAAGGCAGAGGCTTTAACCCACTGAGCCACCCGGGCGCCCCGGTTAAGAGTCTCTTATGGTTTGTCTCCCTCTCTGATTTCAGTTTATTTTTCCTTTCCTTCCTCTGTTTATCAGTTTTGCTTCTCAGATTCCACATACCAGCGAGATTATATAATTGTCTTTCTCTGACTGATTTCATTTAGTATAATACCCTCTAGTTCCATCCATCTTGTTGCAAATGCAAGATTTCTTTTTTTGATGGCTGCATAGTATTGCGTTGTGTGTGTGTGTGTGTGTGTGTGTGTGTGTATATGTGTATATGCCACATCTTTATCCATTCATCTGTCGATGGACATCTGGGCTCTTTCCATAGTTTGGCTATTGTGGGCATTGCTGCTATAAACATTCGGGTGCATGTGTCCCTTTAGATCACTACATTTGTATCGTTAGGGTAAATACCCAGTAGTGCAATTGTTGGGTCATACAGTAGCTCTATTTTCAACTTTTTGAGGAACCTTCATATTTTCTAGAGTGGCTGCACCAGCTTGCATTCCCACCAGAAGTGTAAGAGGGTTCCCCCTTTTCCACATCCTTGCCAACATCTGTCGTTTCCTGATGTTGAGCAGTTTTTCATGTCTCTGTTGGCCATTTGTGTGTCGTCTTTGGCAAAATGTCCATTTTTTAAAAAAAGATATTTATTTATTTATTTGACAGAGAGATCACAAGTAGGCAGAGAGGCAGGCAGAGAGAGAGATAGGAGGAAGCAGGCTCCCCGCTGAGCAGAGAGCCCGACGTAGGGCTCGATCCCAGGACCCTGAGATCATGACCTGAGCCGAAGGCAGAGGCTTAACCCGCTGAGCCACCTAGGCGCCCCAGAAATGTCCATTTTTTACCTGGGTTATTTATTTTTTGGGTGTTGAGTTTTAAGTTCTTTATAGATTTTGGATACTAGTCTTTCATTTGATAAAACATTTGCAAATACCTTCTCCCATTCTGTCAGTTGTCTTTTGTTTTTATTGACTGTTTCCTTTGCAAGGCAAAAGTTTATCTTGATGAAGTTCCAATAGTTCATTTTTGTCCTTTTTCCCCTTGCTTTTGGAGACCTGTCTAGCCAGAAGTTGCTGTGGCTGAGGTCACAGAAATTGTTGCCTGTGTTCTTCTCTAGGATTTTGATACATTCCTTCCTGTCTCACATCTAGTCCTTTCATCCATTTTCAGACTATTTTTGTGTTTGGTGTAAGAAGATGGTTCAGTTTCATTCTTCTGCATGTGGCTGTCCAGTTTTCCCAACACCATTTGTTGAAGAGACAGTCTTTTTTCCATTGGACATTCTTTTCTACTTTGTTGAATATTAGTTGACCATAGAGTTGAGGGTCCATTTCTGGGTTCTCTATTCTGTTCCACTGCTCTATGTTTCTGTTGTTGTGCCAGTACCATGCTGTCTTGATGATTACAGCTTTGTAATAGAGCTTGAAGTCTGGAATTATGATGCTGCCAGCTTTGCTTTTCTATTCAACATTTCTTTGGCTATTTGGGGTCTTTTCTGGTTTCATACCAATTTTAGGATTATTTGTTCCAGCTCTGTAAAAAAAAGTTGATGGTAACTTTGATAGGGATTGTATTGAATGTATAGATTGCTCTAGGTAGCATAGACATTTTCACAATATTTGTTCTTCCATTTCTTTTTTTTTTTTTTTAAGATTTTATTTATTTATTTATTTTACAGAGATCACAAGTAGTCAGAGAGGCAGGCAGAGAGAGAGACACGGGGAAGCAGGCTCCCCACCGAGCAGAGAGCTCGATGTCGGGCTCGATCCCAGGGCCCTGAGATCATGACCTGAGCTGAAGGCAGAGGCTCAACCCACTGAGCCACCCAGGTGCCCCAATGTTCTTCCATTTCATAAGCATAGAACGCTTTCCCATTTCTTTGTGTCTTCCTCAATTTCTTTCATGAGTATTCTATAGTTTTCCAAGTATAGATCCTTTGCCTCTTTTGGTTAGGTTTATTCCTAGGTTATCTTATGGTTTGGGTGCAATTGTAAATGGGATCGACTCCTTAATTTCTCTTCTGTCTCATTGTTAGTGCATAGAAATGCAACTGATTTCTGTGCATTGATTTTATATACTGCCACTTTGCTAAATTCATATATGAGTTCTAGCAATTTTGGGGTGGAGTTTTTTTTATTTTCCATATAGAGTATCAGGTCATCTGCAAAGAGTAAGAGTTTGACTTCTTCTCTGCCTATTTGCATACTTTTAATTTCTTCTTATTGTCTTTGTGAGGCTAGGACTTCCAGTACTATGTTGAACAACAGTGGTGATAGTGGACATCCTTACCATGTTCCTGACCTTAGGGCATAAGCTCTCAGTTTTCTCCCATTGAGAATGATATTTGCTATGGGCTTTTTGTAGATGGCTTTTATGATATTGAGGTATGTTCCCTCTATCCTTATACTGTGGAGAGTTTTAATCAAGAAAGGATGCTGTACTTTGTCAAATGCTTTTTCTGCATCTATTGAGAGGATCATATGGTTCTTGTCCTCTCTTTTATTAAAGTCGTATATCACATTGATTGATTTGCAAATGTTGAACCACCCTTGAAGCCCAGGAATAAATTTCATTTAGTCCTGGCGAATAATCCTTTTAATATGCTATTGGATCCTATTGGCTAGTATCTTGGTGAGAATTTTTGCATCCATGTTCATCAGTGATGGTGGTCCATGATTCTCCATTTTGGTGGGATCTTTGGCTGGTTTTGGGATCATGGTCATGCTGGCCTCATAGGAAGAATTTGGAAGTTTTCCTTCCATTTCTAGATTTTTGAAACAGCTCCAGAAGACTAGGTATTAATTCTTTAAATGTTTGGTAGAATTGTCTTGGGAAGCTGTCTGGCCCTGGGCTCTTATTTGTTGGTAGATTTTTGGTTACAGCTTCAATTTCCTTACAGTTTCCTTCCTAGTTCAGTTTTGGTAGTTTATGTTTCCAGGAATGCATTCATTTCTTCCAGATTGTCTAATTTCTTGGCATATAGTTGCTCATAATATGTTCTCATAATTTTTTTGTATTTCTTTGGTGTTGCTTGTGATTGCTCTTCTTTCATTTGTGATTTCATTAATTTGGGTCCTTTCTCTTTTCTTTTTGGTAAGTCTGGCCAGGGGTTTATCAATCTTATTAATTCTTTCACAGAACCAGCTCCAAGTTTCCTTGATGGGAGTCTGCTGTTCTTTTGGTTTCTGTTTCATGGGTTTCTGGTCTAATCTTTATTAATTCTCTTCTCCTGCTGGGTTTAGGCTTTATTTGGTGTTCTTTTTCCAGCTCCTTTAGGTGTAAGGTTAGGTTGTGCATTTGAGCCCTTTCTTGTTTCTCTGAGAACCATAGTGGTCTTAGGACCACTTTGGCTTATCCCAAAGATTTTGAATGGTTGTATTTTCATTTGTTTCCATGAATTTTTAAAATTATTAATTTTCTGGTTGACCAGTTCATTCTTTAGTAGGATGTTCTTTAACTTTCATGTGTTTGTTTTCCTTCCAAATTGGCTTTTGTGATTGAGTTCCAGTTTCAAAGCATTGTGGTCTGAAAATATGCAGGGAATGATCCTAATCTTTTGGTACCACTTGAGACCTGATTTGTGACCCAGTATGTGATCTGTTCTGGAGAATGTACCATGTGCATTCGAGAAGAATGTGTATTCTCTTGCTTCAGGATAGAATGCTCTGAATGTATCTGTGAAGTCCATCTGGTCCAGTGTGTCATTCAAAGCCCTTCCTTCCTTGTTGATCTTCTGCTTTAATGATCCATCCATTGCAGTGAGTGGGGTGTGAAAATCCTCTACTATTTTTGTATTATTGTCTGTGTGTTTCTTTAATTTTGTTATTAATTGGCTTATATAATTGGCTGCTCCCATGTTAAGGGTATAAATATTTACAATTGTTAGATCTTCTTGTTGGATAGACCCTTTAATTATGATATAGTGTCCTTCTTCATCTCTTATTACAATCTTTTGTTTAAAATCTAATTTGTCTGATATAAGGATTGCCAGCTTTCTTTTGATGTCCATTAGTATGATTAATTGTTCTCTACCTCTTCACTTTCAGTCTGGAGGTGTCTTTGGGTCTAAAATGAGTCTCTTGAACACAGCATATGGATGGGTCTTGCTTTTTTATCCAATCTGATACCCCATGTCTTTTGGAGCATTTAGCCCATTTACATTCAGAGTGACTATTGAAAGATATTAATTTAGTGCCATTGTATTACCTGTTAAGTCACTGTTTCTGTGTATTGTCTCTGTTATTTTCTCATCTAAGTTATTTTTGGGTTCTCTCTTCGCATAAAGGATGCCCTTTGATATTTCTTTCAGGGCTGGTTTAGCGACCACAAATTCTTTTAGTTTCTGTTTATCCTGGGGAATTTTTTTTTAAGTTTATTTATTTATTTGACAGTCAGAGATCACAAGTAGGCAGAGAGGCAGCCAGAGAGAGAGAAGGAAGCAGGCTCCCCACCAAGCAGAGAGCCTGATGTGGGGCTCGATCCCAGGACCCCGAGATCATGACCTGAGCCGAAGGCAGAGGCCTTAACCCACTGCACCACCCAGGCGCCCCTCCTGGGGGATTTTTATCTCTCCTTTTATGCTGAATGATAGATAGCCTTGCTGGATAAAGTATTCTTGGCTACATGTTTTTCTCATTTAGCACCCTAAATGTATCATGCCAGTCCTTTCTGGCCTGCCTGGTCTCTGTGGCTATGTCTGCCTTTAGCCTTATATTTTTTCCTTTGTAGGTTACAGATCTTTTGTCCTGAGCTGCTGTCAGGACTTTCTCTTTGTCTCTGAGACATGTATGCTTCAGTATTATATGTTGAGGTGTTGACCTATTTTTATTGATTTTGAAAAAGATTCTCTCTGCCTCCGGGACTGAAAGCCTGTTTCCTTCCTCAAATTAGGGAAATTCTCAGCTATAATTTGCTCCAATATACCTTTTGTCCCCCCTCCCCTTTCTCCTCTTCTTCTGGTACCCCAATTATTCTAATATTGTTTTGCTTTATGGTATCCCTTATCTCTCGAATTGTCCCCTCATGATCCAGTAGTTGTTTATCTCTTTCTCAGTTTCTTTACTCTCCATCGTTTTCTCTTCTATATCACCAGTTCTCTCTTCTGCCTCATTTATCCTAGTAGTTAGAGCCTCCATTTTTTATTGCATCTCACTAATAGCCTTTTCTATTTCAACTTGATTAGAATTTATTTTAGTTCTTTTATTTCTTCAGAAAGGGATTCCCTGTGTCTTCTATGCTTTTTTCAAGCCCAGCTAGTATCTTTATAATTGTTATTCTGAATTCTAGGCCCAGCAGCTTATATCCATATTGATTAATTCCTTGGAGTTAATACTGCCATTTGTTTTCTTTTCTGGGGTGCGTTTTTCCATCTTGTCATTCTGTCTGGAGAAGAATAAATGAACAAGAGAATAAAATACAAGTATAGCAACCATCCCCATCAAAATATATACTAAAAAATCAGAAGAGATCAGGAACAAAATAAAAAAAGAGGATATAATCTAAGAGGTCGATTGAACAGAGCAGTATACTCAGTCCTGGGTGTATTTTGGCCTGTTAGAAGAATCTAGATCCCAAAATTATAAGGAAAGAGAAATATATATATATATTTTTTTTCAAGGAAAGCTAGAAATAATATATATATAAATGTAAATGTAAAAATGAAAATTAAAAAAGATTTAAAGAGCTCATAAAATAAGAAACTAGTTGGAAAGGAAAAAAAAATTGAAACCAAAGACTAAAGAATCATGAGAAGAGACCCCAAATCTACATACTATTTTATCCTAGTGCTGGAGTTTTGCAGTTAGGTGTGATCACAGATGTTCCTGCTGGTCTCCTGGGGTGGGGGCTGTTGCACTGATTCTCAGGTGTCTTTGACCTCAGGCACTGCCCTTGCTAGGGGGCCAGGTTCAATGTAGCTGTTTCGAATTGCTTTACATGACTTTTGTTTCTGAAGGCTTTCTGCCCCACTTTGGGGATGGAAATGAACATGGAAATGGTGATGCCCTGATCTCCAGCCCCTGGAGCTGAAAGTTTGTGCCCCCAGTCTTTAGTGTACCCTCAGGGAAAAGGAGTCAGTCACTCTTGTCTCCCTGGTTTCTGTCCGTACTCTGTGTTCACCCAGACTGTGACCAAGTGTTTTTATCTTAGGCACGTGACCCTGTGTCAAGTCTCCAAACTTAACAGGCTCCTGCCGTGTACACCACGACTGCTCCTCCCATGGAAGGGATGAGGTTTCGCTGTGGTTCTGCCTCTTGCTGGGTCCCTGCTGAGAGAGCCATTACCCTGTTGTGCCCTCATTTACAGTTTATGGCAACATCGAACTGCAAGCCCACTACTGGGCTCAGTGATAGCAGCTGGCTTCCCTGCTCTGATGCTTGGGAATTCTGTTGCACTCAGGCATGCCTGATCTTACTGTGACTCCAGGGATCTTGAGACCACACTGCCCCACCTAGGATTCAGCCCATTTGACCACCTGAGCAACTTTCAGGCAGGGACGTCCCTCACTGAAGAGATCAGAAACCAAAAAAAAAAAAAGAGGCTATAATCCAAGAGGTCGATTGAACAGAGCAGTATACTCAGTCCTGGGTGTATTTTGGTCTGTTAGAAGAATCTAGATCCCAAAATTATAAGGAAAGAGAAATATATATATATATATATATTTATTTATTTATTTCAATGAAAGCCAGAAATAAAGAATATATATATATAAAGCATTTTCAGATAAACTTAGTTTGATATAAACCAGCTTGTTAATTTCCACCAAAAATAAATATTGCCTCTTGTGATTTTCATTAGAATTACATTGTGTCTATAGATAAGTTTGGGGAAAATTCACATCTTAACAGTATTGATCCATGAGCATAGTATGTTGTATCATTTGGGTCTTTAAGTTTTTAGTACTCTTTTATAGTTTAAGTACCCAAGGTTTGTATATATTTTGTTAAATTTTACCCCTGCATTTTTCATATTTTTGATACCATAAAGGATATTTTCAAGTTAATTGTTGCTAGTATATAGAAAATTAATTGGACTTTTTTGTATATTGACCTTGAATCTTGTGATCTTGAATCAAGGTACTTGATAAACTCATTTCTGTAGTTCAGATCATTCTAGTAGCTCTTTTATAGAGTTTGGATTTTAAAAAAAGATTTATGTATTAGCGAGAGAGAGAGAGGGAGGGAGAGAGAGGGGGAAGAGGAGTGGGGCACAGGAAGGGGGATAGGGAAAGAAATCCTCAAGCAGACTCCTGACCTTGAGCGTGGAACTTGATGTGATTGGGGGAAGTGGTTGATCCCAGGACCCTGAGCTCATGACCTGAGCCAAATCAAGAGTTAGACGCTTCACTGATTGAGCCACTGTGGTGCCCCAGAATTGGGATTCTCTGCATAGATCATTATCTGGGAGTAGACATTTTTACTTCCTTTTCAATCTATATGCCTTTTTCTTTCTTCTTAGGCTCTCTGGTATAATCATAGAAGTGGTGAGAGTAGAAATTCTTGGCTTATTCCTGACTGTGGGGGAAAAACATCCAGCTTTTCATCATTAACTATGGTTTTAACTGTACCATTTCTATAAATGCCATAAACTAGGTTAAGGAAATTCCTTTCTGTTACTAGATTCTGAGATTTTCTCCATGGATGTATGTAGAAATGTTCTCCATCCATTAAGATGATTATAGGATGTGATATTGTGATTTATTATATAAAAAATACACTTTTTTTCTCTTTTCTGGCACAGAGCTCCTAAAACCTTGCAATTTAAAAAAAAAAAGATCTATTTGACAGAGAGATCACAAGTAGGCAGAGAGGCAGGCAGAGAGAGAGAGGAGGAAGCAGGCTCCCTGCTGAGCAGAGAGCCCGATGCGGGGCTCGTTCCCAGAACCCTGAGACCATGACCTGAGCCGAAGGCAGAGGCTTAACCCACCGAGCCACCCAGGTGCCCCTAAAAACCTTGCAATTTTTTTTTAAAATATTTATTTGACAGAGAGAAATCCCAACTAGGCAGAGAGGCAGGCAGAGAGAGAGGAGGAAGCAGGCTCCCCACGGAGCAGAGAGCCCGATGTGGGGCTCGATCCCAGGACTCTGGGATCATGACCTGAGCCGAAGGCAGAGGCCTTAACCCACTGAGCCAACCAGGTGCCCCAACCTTGCAATTTTTAAAGCTATGAAAGCTATAAAGGTGTCTTTTATTGTTAATGATGTGACTTTCGGAAAACACCTAAGAATGGGAGCTGGTTGCCAATTTGAGCCAACAATGTGACTAGAGGGTTAGAACTTTTTAGTCCTACCTCCAACCTTCTGAGAGAGGAAAGGGGCTGGAGATTGAATTCATTCACCAGAGGTCAGTGAGGCAATCAGTTATACTGTTGGAACAAAGCCTCCATAAAAATCCTAATGTGTTGGATTTGGAGAGTTTCCAGGCTGATGAACAGTAGAGATCTGGGGGGAGAATGATGTGCCTGGTGACGGTGTGGAGCTCTGTGCCTCTTCCTACATACCTGACTGTATGTATCTCCATCTGTTTCTGAGTTATATCTTTTAAGAGAATTTTTAATGATTTAAAAAAATTTGAGATATCACTGACATTAAGTTCAGATATTCAACATGATGCTTTGGTATGTTTATAATATGAAATGATCATAGTAGGTCTACTTAATATCCATCATTACACATATTTACAAATTATTTTTTCTTATGATGAGAACTTTTAAGATCTAGTCTCTTAGAAATTTACAATTATACAATATAGTGTTATTAACACTGTGTTAACTATTATATGTTACATAATTATATAATGTATATTATTATGTAATGTCTATTATTGAATATTTGCCATGGTGTACATTACATCCCCAGGACTTTTTTTCAAGATTAAAAAAAAAGTTGATTTGATAAAGAGTGTACACAAACAGGGGTAGTGGCAGAGGCAGAGGGTGAAGCAGGCTTCCCGCTGAGAAGAGAGCCTGATGCAGGACTTGATTCCAGGACCCTGGGATCATGACCTGAGCTGAAGGCAGATGCTTAGTCAGCTGAGCCACCCAGAGCACTCCCTCCCAGGACTTTTTATTACTGGAAATTTGTACCTCTTGACTTTCTCCACTTACTTCACCCATTCCTATACTCCTGCCCCTGGATACCATCAATGTGTTCTTGTATCTATGAGCTCAAGTTTTTTGTTTGTTTTTGTTTTTTAGATTCTACATGTAAGTGAGATCATACAGTGGTTGTCTTTCTCTGACTTATTTCCCTTAGCTTAATGCCCTTCAGGGTCCATCCATGTTGTCACAAATGGCAGGATTTCTTTGCTGAATAATATTCTTGTGTGTGTGTGTATGTGTATACTGTACTCACCCTCAGACCTCATCACAAAAAACATCACACTGGGGGTTAGGGCTTCAACATATGAATTTTAGGAAACACAGTTCAGTCAGTATAATACTAACAAAGCAAAACTCAAAATGATTGAGTCCAAATAAATTAACTGTATAAAGCTCAACAATGAAGGATTAGTTTGCTTTGTTTTTTCCAGTGTTTGAAGTTCTTCTGTCTTCCAAATTTATTGTACTAACTAAAAATTCCAGAAGAAATATTAATGATAGTACATATTTCTTTTTCAAAGACTTTAAACTCCATAAAACGGAGTGGGGAGACTCTGCCTGTAACCATCAGAACCAGGCACTGTTTAGTGCACTGTTTAGGACCTTTGCTCCTGGCATGGCCCCAAGGAGAGGGTGAGAGGGAAGCACAGACACTTTTTCCTCTGTTTTCCTTTTAAGTTTCATGCAGCTCCAAGAATTCCTCATATATGCAATCTAGTAACCACATTTCACTGCCATTTGAAGTTTTTGCCATGGGAGCTCTTTGAATCTTGTTCCAAAGTGTGGGTTCTAATTCCTAAACTACGTACTTTAATTTGCTAGCAGGACAGACTCCATGTAATTATCAGATCCTGCATAATCCTATTTGTAAACAACTTGCCATTTCTTCAGAATTATAGATCTAACAGTTTGCTATGTGGTCCTACTCAGAATTCTAAAGTATATATATTAGTGTAGAAAAAGAACACGTATAACACACTTAAATTATAAATTTACAGACTCTTTTATAATCTGTATTTTATGTTTTCCACAGTGAACATATACTGTTTTGTAGTAAGAAAAACATGTTATTAACAAGAAGAAAAATTTCTCCTTTGTAAAATGAGTTTTAGCATTTGTTCATCTTTTACCTCTAAGAGGAACAGCCAGGCGTGGTCTTTGGTATAACACCCTTTGCCCATTGCCATGCTTTGTTTCACAAAGCAAATGGTTAGAACAATTTAAACTCTGTTTTGCAAGATAGGAATAATCTTTTTACCACATTCTATTACATTTCCTTTATACTGGCTGAGAGGAAGTTTACATAGAGAATGACAGTGTGAGTGGATGAGCATGGATTAACCATATTTTCTAGAAATGAAGCCTCAGATGTTCTGTCTGCGTGTAGTCCCAGATCACAGCTAACCATAGTGTTCCTTTGCTTCCATTGATAGGTCGTTGCCTGTGAGAATGTTTGGTCAAGGAGCAGGGATCTGGCATTTCTGGGTTCTCTAGCCTTCATACCATCTGGAGTGCCCCCATGCTACTCTGCTCCCATCTTACACATTAGAAAACTTCATTGTAACATACAGTGTGAGGTTTAAAGTAGGTAAACATGGAGTTATAAAAGAAGCTCTGGTCTTAAATGAATTAAAAATTAGGGCCGGGTGTTAGTTTGCACTGAACTTTTAATTTGCGACAAGGAGTTGATCATTTTTATGTGAATTAGGTGGTGTGCTTGGTGTTGCATGTAAGAAAAGATGCTTTTTTATTTTCCTTGATGATCTGGCCCAGCTGTCTTTTTTTTTTTTTTTTTAATATTTATTTATTTGTCAGAGAGAGAGGGAGAGGGAGAGAGAGCGAGCGAGCACAGGCAGACAGAGTTGGCCCAGCTGTCTTTTTTAAGAGTATCATGGACAAGCAAGGAACTGGGTATACTAAACAGTTACTGTCAGCAGGAGCTGTTTGTTGGGTTCATTAATGCAATTTTGGAAGTTGTGTTCCCTGACGAACTAAAAGGAGCTGTTCCCTATCTGTTTTCTTGTGAGTTTGGATGAAATTTTTAGTATGGCAAGTCACATTCCATACTGTCTGGTTTCTTGTCAGATGAGGTACCTAACAAGTATTTCAGCAGTCAAAGACTTTGCTTCTATGTGTGTCTGTGCCAGTTTTGTGATCTTGATCAGAAGTGTATTTATGTTTTACCATATGGCCCAAGGGCTGCAGTATATGTCATTTCTGTTCCTTTCTGCTTTTAGCTTCGTGCCTCTTCTTTCCAAAATGCTCCCACCCTCATGTTTCCAAATATCACCCAGGTGTCTGTTTTTAAAAATTTTTCTTATTACAAAGTAATAAAGATTGATTGTAGAAGATTTGAAATACAGGAAAGCACAGAAGACAATAAAAATCACCTATACTTTTATCACTCAGAAAAGTTGACTTTTTCTTTGAAAATTTTTATTTAAATTCCAGTGATTTGCAGCAGTATATTAGTTTCGGGGGGTACAGTGTAGTGGTTCGGCACTTTGTATGTCACCTGGAGCTTGTCACAAGTGCACACCTTCATCTCCATCACCTGTTTTCCCCATCCCCCCCATTCCTTCCCCTCTGGTGACCATCAGTTTGTTCTCTACAGTTAAGTCTGTTTCTTGGTTTCTCTCTCTCTCTTTTTTCCCCCCTTTGCTCAATGGTTTTGTTTCTTAAATTCCACATAGGACTAAAATCATATATTTGTCTTTCTGACTGATTTTGAAAGGCATACATGCACCTTAGTGTTTATAGCAGTATTAGCTACAATAGCCAAACTAAGGAAACAGCCCACGCATCCATCAACTGATAATGGATAAAGAAGATACGGTGTATATATACACAGTGTAGTAATGCTCAACCATAGAAAAGAAGGAAATCTTGCCATTTGCAATGACATAGATGGAGCTAGACTATTATGCTAAGCGGCTCACTCTTTCTTTCTTTTTCCTTTTAAGTAAAATTAGAATCATTCTGGTCCAGGTTTGTGACCTGCTTTTTTTTTTTTTTTTTGTCCTAACTGTAAGTTCTGAACATCCCACATTATTAAGTATTGTAATGCAAGGTAATTTTTATTGGTAGTAGGATGCATGGTAATTTAACTTGTAACCTTGATTAGGCATTAAGCCTGTTTCTAGTGTTTGTTATTAAAAATAACCTTGTGATGAAAATCATTACTTCACAGGGTAAGTTTCTGGAGCAACAATCACTGCGTCAAAAAAATTGTATTTTTGCGGGCACCTGGGTGGCTCAGTGGGTTAAGCCTCTGCCTTCGGCTCAGGTCATGATCTCAGGGCCCTGGGATCGAGTCCTACATCGGGCTCTCTGCTCAGTGGGGAGCCTGCTTCCTCCTCTCTCTCTCTGCTTCCCTCTCTGCCTAATTGTGATCTCTGTCTGTCAAATAAAAAAATAAAATCTTTAAAAAAATTGTATTTTTATGTGGTTAGGTTGTCCTCCATAAAAGTTGTTTCAGTTAACACTTAGATAAGGTGTGTATGGAGTGTGCTTCTTTCTTTGTACCTTTGCTAGTACCCAGCATAGATAACCTCTCCCTCCCCACCAACCCAGTCTATTAGATCTCCCATTGCTTTCCTAATGCTTTTAAGGATATTACCCTTTCATGACACTGTGAGTCTTTTCATGATATTTATCATAATTGCAATTATATATTTATGATTATTTCATGTTTGTCTCCCCATACTAGACCACCAGGTTCCAGAACGGCAGTGACCATTTCTAATTTATTTACCCTGTATATCCACTGTGGAGCACATAGTATGTGTTCAGAACATTTTTGTTGAATGAATAAGTGGGCATTATTGTAAAAATAATTTTCCACTTTGATAGGCAAGTAACTATATCTGACTAATGTCTGTTTATTAGAGGTTAAGCTTCATGCTTTTATTGCTTAATGTTACTATTTATCAATTGCCTATTCATGTTTTTGTCCATTTTTTTGAGGAGTACCATTTTTTTTTTTTTTTTTTTTTAAGATTTTATTTATTTGACAGACAGAGATCACAAGTAGGCAAGAGAGGCAGACAGGGAGAGACAGGAGGAAGCAGGCTCTCCAAGGAGCAGAGAGCCCCATGCGGGGCTCGATCCCAGGACTCTGGGATCATGACCTGAGCCGAAAGCAGAGGCTTTAATCCACTGCGCCACCCAGGCGTCCCGAGGAGTACCATTTTCTGATTCAAAGTTCTTCTGTCTCTAATCCTAGAGACTCCTATTTGAATATGGTATTTTTTCTCCTGTCACTTTCCATCTTTATTTATGCCCCTGTAAGATAATTTTTGTTTGATTTATTATCCATTCTTTGTGTTTGCTAGGTAGGCATCTGAGACTGAAATATTATTGAAATCAGTGTTGCTTCAGATTATTTCCTTGTGTCAATCACTGATTACCTTCCTCTCTCACTGCCCTTCCCCCTCATAACTTCTACCCTCCAGTTAATAGATATCCCCAAGATTAGCTGGACTTTAAGAAATCTTCCCTATCCCATTCAGCTTAAAGTCATCTTAATTTAGTGATCTAGCTTGAAGCAAAAAACATTTTTTTTTTTCTTCTTGAGAAGCATTCTGTTCCTAGCTAAGAACCTATCATTTTGACATCTTAAGTCCAGGCCTGGTGACTGTTTTCTTTAAAGGGCCACATGGTAAATATTTGAGGCTTGAGGTCCAAATGGTCTCTTTTGTAAACACTCAACTCTGCCCTTGTAGTGTGAAAAAACAATCATGTAGGTAATGTGTAAATGAGTGAGTGTGGCATCTTCCAGTAAGATTTTATTTATGAATACTGAAATTTGAGTGTCATATAATTTTCATGTGTCACAATATATTCATTTTATGTTTTTCCCCCTACAACTTAAAAATATTGAGACTATTCCAAGCTTATGGGCAATACAAACACAGATGGCAAAGGCCAGGTTTGGCCCCTGGGCTGTCCTTTCCTGACCCTATCCCAAGCCATGCTCCAGAGAGAAAAATCACATTTGTAATTTTCATCCTGTCATTACCTCTCAGTTTCCTGAACTTTTGGAATTTGTTAAAAACCAGCAAAAACCTACTTCTGTGTTCCCAGGTCCTTTAGCTTTCCTCCTAAAACTTGCAGTCTTTGAGGCTGTTTCCTTGGGCCTCTTATTATTCATCCCTATTGAATCAGCAATTCCCTTGCCTGCACTGGAATCTTTCCTAATTTCTATAGATTCCATGTTCCACCTTTATAATGTCCCCTTGTCTTAGCGACCCAGTGAAGACTCCCTTCCAGAGAGCTGCAGTGGGTTCTCTGTTGGTTGTCCACCCCTCTTATATCATTTTCTGCTGACAGGTTAAAATTCTGATTATGTCTCTCCCTTGCTGAAAATCTCAAGGTTTTTTTTTGTTTGTTTGTTTAAATCAAGTAAAACTCCTTCGTTTGGAGGTACTCTGTAGTCCTTCTTTTTCTGTTCTTCAGTATTATCTCCCATTACTTCCTTAATGCCTTCAGGTGAGTTATTTTTTTCCCCTTTTCTCCTGTGCTCATGAAGTTCCTTATGGCTTCCTTGCCGTCTCTACCACCCTTCAAGGCCCTTCAGAAAGGAGGCTTTCCTTGTATTTATAACCTAATGTGATAATAGATCCATCTGCATTTCTGTCCCTCTTCAGTGATACTCTGAGGCGGCCTTAGGTTATAGCAGTTTATGCTTTTATCTTCTTTCCCTACTTAATTTTAAGTGGCTTGAGAGGAATGACCTGATGTGTCTTTTTTTTTTTTTTTTTTTTGTCCCTTGCAACACCTAGCACAGTAATAATACAAGAAGTTGTTATACTGACTCTTCTCATGGGGGGAGCATGTTGGGATGTGAAGAATCCGTTCCCTTTAGATTTTCTTAGCTGTTCACTGGGAGAGCTTTGGCGAGTTCTCTGATGGCAGATACAGAAGAAGCATGAAGAACATAAGCCTAGGACTGAGGCTTTTTGTGAAAGCTAGTGATATAATCCTGAGAATCTAATCTCCCCCTCCATCCCCTTTTCCTGTTAACCTTACAAGATATTGAAACTGTCTTCATTTTCCAGATGAAGAAACTGAGACCTGAGAGGTTATACAGTTTGTAAGTAATGACAGGCCAAGTGACAACAAGAAGAAAGATGAAAAAATAGAAAGTTTAGAAGGAAAAAATATTAATAATGATTCTGTATGGTAGGATTTTAGGGTAGTGTGTTTTTCGTTATAACTTTGTGTCTTTTCTAGCATCTATTTTTCCTGCTTACTTTAAACATATTTAAACATACATACTTTAAATATACATGTTTAAACATTACTATCTTTAAACATACATTATGACTCTTACTGCTTTAAATCATCCCATTTCAGATGTTGTGGTTTTACTGGGAGAAATGCGAATCCAGGGTCTTTGTTTCACTTAGGTCTCCCCTGCCATGGCTGTTTAATGGGTGGGGCTGTCTTCATAGGCGCCATGCTTCCCTGACTGTTACGGCCTGTGCTTCTGGCTTATTTTTCCAGATAGTCCTGTATATCATCTTCTACCTTATTGGGACCTCTATACCTTTGGTTTGTCTCAATGAACATCCTTAGACCTCTGTTGTCTTAGCTCATGCCTCTCCTGTCTTTACTCCCTGCCTATCACATTTGGGTAGTCCTCCATCATTTCCTCACCTTATTTTTCTGCTTTCTCAACTGCCTGAACTGTCTCCCCTTTCCCTCCAACTCTAAGGACTGGGCCTTGCTGCTGAACTCAGAATACTGAAGCCATCAGATAGTCACTCCACCTTCTGACCTACGTTCTGTATCCCGCCTGGTTCTTTCTCTTCTTTCCTGTTAGGACCGAAGAGCTTTTCCTTCCTGCCCTGGCTCACATTCTTTCCTGCCTCCCAGGACTTTCTGCCAATCAGTCCCTTCCTTGCATTTGGCATTCACTGAATGTTTAACAAACACTCAACTTTTTTTTTTTTAATATTTTATTTATTTATTTGAGAGAGAGGCAGTGAGAGAGAGCATGAGCGAGGAGAAGGTCAGAGGGAGAAGCAGACTTCTAGTGGAGCTGGGAGCCCGATGCGGGACTCGATCGTGGGACTCCGGGATCATGACCCGAGCCGAAGGCAGTCGTCCAACCAACTGAGCCACCCAGGCGTCCCAACATTGAACTTTTATAAATAGAAAGAAATTAGAAACAAAAATCCTTTCTGGGTAAGAGTAGGAGATTGAGTAGGAGTTTGAAAAATGGAATACTCTAGAATCTGATTGTTTCAGAGAATGTTAATTACCCTGGAAACTTGCAGAGTGTTTAGTTTTATAGATTTCATCTACTCTAAATATATTTTATATGATATGAAATGTAACAGTGCCTCTTAAGAATTTACCCATTTGATTGAAAGACATTTCCTGTGGTAGGTGTTTCCTTTTACATATTGTTCAGATTTGTCTTTGATCTTTTTCTTTTTGGATTATAACTTGAACTTTTTTTTTTCATAGCTGGAGAACACATTCAAATCAGTTATTGCACAGATTGGACCTGGAGGGACTATCAATCCAGAACTAAAACATAAGATACGATTTGTAAGTATTTTCTGTTTCTGGGAAATGAATAGGAATAATCAATTACACATTTAGATCTCATTTGTGGTTAAATTTTCTTTGCCTGTGAGTATTTATTTTATACTTAATACCTGATCTTTTTAAGTGTATTGCAAATGGAATGGCTATTCCTTTAAGATCAGAAAAAAATTACTCCTAATAATTTTTAATGTTCTCGAAATTATTTCGCAAATTCTTCCATAAATGCTGTCTTCCTCTTTTTCTTCCTCTTACCCCCATAAATCATTGTTAGCAAACAGTTCAAGATATTTCCAGTATCAGTTTCATATATATGGATGTCAAATATTATTCTAAATATTATATGGCATTCCACTCTGCCAGTGTACTATCTTTCATTTATGAGATCTGGGATTATGTTGTGGTTGTTTCTAGCTTTGGCTATTAAAAAAATGTTACAGTTAATGTCCTTGAACATGTGTCTGGAAGCAGACTTGTCAAAGGCATTGAATAATTTAATTTTGGTCATTAATACTTAATTGCCCTCTAAAAGATTTGAACAGATTCGTATTCCCATTGATGGTGAAATGTACTATCCAATAATGTTTAATTTATACCTCTTGATTTTTATATTGAGCATCTTTTCATATGCTTAGTAGGCATTTGTATTTATTTATTTTTTAAGATTTTATTTATTTACTTGAGAGAGAGAGAGAGTGAGAGAGAAAGCACAAGAAGGGAGAGGGAGAAGCAGACTCCCCGCTGAGCAGGGAACCCCATGCAGGACTCGATCCTGGGACTCCAGGATCATGACCTGAGCAGAAGGCAGTCGCTTAACCACCTGAGCCACCCAGGCACCCCTCCATTTATATTTCTTATGTGAATTACCTGTTCATGTCTTTGGCCTAATTTGTTGTTTTTCCTTTTTAATTTGTGAAAGCTCTTTGGCTGTTAATGTATCAGGCTAAAGGGTATGTACACTTAAAATTTGGTGGGAGCTATTCTTATCTGAATGGTCAGAGTGCCATTACGACTCTTACTCCTTTATATTATTCCATTTCAGATGTTGTGGTTTTACTGGGAGAAATGCAAAAACCCTATTTTTTTCATTCAAACCCTATTTTTTTGTTTGGACATTTGGCCATGTACCCAATGATTATTTATTTAAGGATGTTCAACATGATTTTTTTATAGTAACAAAAAATTAAAGAAAAGTTAAACATTCATTGGTAGAGGATTGGTTAATTACCCAAACTAGACAGTATCATGAGGCTTATAAGAAAGTTTATGTATATTTCAGTTAATTTACATGGCAGTATCTTCTTGACAGTTAAAACAGATTTTATAGAATAGCATGTTTAGTATTGTCCTTTCATGTAAAATCATGTATAATGTGTATGTCTACATGAAGAGATTCTTAAAGTATAATTTATGAAAAGCAGCAACAACTATACCTGGTCATAGGATTTTGGAATCATTTTTATATTTTTCTGAAGCTTGATTTAGACTTTTTTTTTTTTTTTAAAGATTTTATTTATTTATTTGTCAGAGAGAGAGGAGAGCGTGAACACAGACAGAGTGGCAGGCAGAGGCAGAGGGAGAAGCAGGCTCCCCGCTGAGCAAGGAGCCCGATGTGGGACTCGATCCCAGGACGCCGGGATCATGACCTGAGCCGAAGGCAGCCGCTTAACCAACTGAGTCACCCAGGCGTCCCTTGATTTAGACTTTTTAATGAAACATGTAATATTTGGAAAAATCTGGACAACACAAAGCTTTTTATACTTTGTTGAGATAGATAATTTAGGAATTTTTCCTAAAAGATAGTTGGACAAGTGTGCAATATGCAAATATGAAAATAATTATATTTGTGACAAACACAGGACACAGCCATAAATAGAGGATCAAGTAAGTAAATTTAGGTATATCAAATAATCTGAAAACTCTATAGCTAGTAAACATGTTGATCCATATTTACTGACATAGAGAGTTGCTTATGGTATGATAATAAAACTTGTTATAGAAATGGTGACTTTGGGGCGCCTGGGTGGCTCAGTTGGTTGAGCGGCTGCCTTCGGCTCAGGTCATGATCCCAGCGTCCTGGGATCGAGTCCCGCGTCGGGCTCCTTGTTCAGCGGGGAGCCTGCTTCTCCCTCTGCCTCTGCCTGCCATTCTGTCTGCCTGTGCTCCTCTCTCTCTCTGACAAATAAATAAATAAAATCTTAAAAAAAAAAAAAAAGAAATGGTGACTTTATTTTTATATTAAATACAGGTATTTTTATGTGCATATGGGCAACAATAGCTATGGTAACTTTTTCTTTGCTTAATTGAATTTTTCAAAGTTTTCTGTAGTATTCATTTTATTTCTTTTCTACCATTTAAAATGAGAGGTGCCTGGCTGACTCACTCGGTAGAGCATGTGACTCTCGATCTCAGGGTTGTGAGTTCGAGCCCCATACTAGGTGTTATGATTACTTAAAAATAAAATATTTAAAGTGCTTGAAATTATGCTGTAGAATATTTACTTTATGTGAGCTAAAGCTAACTATGTTTTCTAAAGAATTGTAGGAATTTTTGGAGAGCTGTGGCATTACAGTACTGTGCAAGAATGATTTCTCAACTCGAAGTGTTGGAAGCCTCTTTTTTTGTTATATCCTTTTTTAAAACTGATTTTAAAAATATTGTGACTTAATTCATTCACTCACTAATCTTACTTTTTATCTTTGTAACTATTTAAGTTTATACTGTTTTTATTTTGATATTTTGTTAGCCAGAATCCTAATAATGTCTATTTATATTGTATTGTATTTTCTATTAGGTAGTATCCAAGTTTCCGGAGGGTTTGCTTATTTCTAAACTGCTCAGAGAGTTTGAGGTGAGTATTTTATTTTTCATCAACCATGTTTATGTTTTTTATTTCTTAGGTTTCTTTGATGTGTAGAAATTTTGTGTCTAATCCTTGGCTCCTCCAGCTCTATGCTGTGGTACTTCAACATTTTGTTTTGCATTTTGGTATCATTTTCTTTACTAAGAGTTAAGAATGTGGTCTTTTATAAGTACATCATTATACATAGGATATCTTTACCATTTAATGTTATGATATTAGAATAAAAGTTAATTTATTTTTAAGGTCTGGCAATGCCAGGTGTCAGTGGGGATGTAGAAAAACAGAATATGTCATCCATTTCTTGTGAGACAAAACCCCTTAGGAGTTTTGACAGTATCAAAGTTGAAGATAAGCACCCCCAGTGATCAGCATTTCCACTTCTACATACATACTATAGAGAAACTCTTACGTGTGTGCGCGTGGAGACCTGCATAAGGCACGTGCATCTGGCAGCAGAGAGAAAAACTGGAAACAGATTAAATGACTGTCAATAGGAGAATGGATAGAGACTGACATTTATGTGATGGAATAATACATTGTAGATAAAATAAACTAGGTTTATTCTGCAACATGGATCATCATCTGTTTAGTGAAAAAATCAAGTTGCAGAATGGTAATTTAGACCCTGCCACATAGCCAGTTTAAAAAAATGGTAAGATCTGGGTACATACCAGCTCTGTGCTGGGCTCTGTTCTGAATGCTTTTCATATTGTAGTTCGTTTGATTTTTCATAACAGACTGAAGAACAAGAAGTAACTTGCCTAAGGGGCAGGTTAGGTAGAGTCAGGATTTGAACTCCAGGTTTTGAATCCTGAATCTTTAACTTCTGTGCCATGGAAACTGTCATATATATAAACAGATATAAACAGATTTTGTGAGATACTACAGCATAATGGTTAAATACATTAGCCTCTATGTGCTGGGTTATAAATGATATCTAAAGTCAGGGTAACTAACTTAGAGAATTTTGCCAAGTTTTTTTTTTTTTTTAATTTTTTTTAAAAATTTATTTATTTGTCAGAGAGAGGGGGGAGAGAGAGAGAGAGAGAGAGCACAGGCAGATAGAGTGGCAGGCAGAGGCAGAGGGAGAAGCAGGCTCCCTGCCGAGCAAGGAGCCCGATGTGGGACTCGATCCCAGGACGCCGGGATCATCACCTGAGCCGAAGGCAGCCGCCTGCCAAGTTTTAATGACTTAAAAAATGAAATACTTAGAACAGTGCCTGCCACATAGTAATTGTTTAATAAATATTAACTCTTAGAAGAAGGAAAAGATTGAAAAGATAGGCATCATCCCTTGGAAATGATGGAGGAGACTTAAGTTCCCATTGTTTTAAAAATATGAATCTTTTTGTGCCACAGAGTTTTAGACTTAAAGGGTCTTGGTGACGAACGAGCAAATTAACTTACCTTATAATGATTCCAGAATAAAGTCTGTAAGAGAATATGACTTATCACAAAATTTATGGGTAAAATCAGTCTCCTATGCCAGAGTCACAACTGAAAGTAAAGAGTTTTATACCACAGTCAAATGTAGCTTGTAGTAACAGTTCAAGGTGATGAGCTTGCAAGTCAGCAATCTTGGAGAAGTTAAAACCTTTTAATGTTATAGAAAAGCTCTTTGCTTTTCTTAGTAAACAGGCAGAAATTCAGCTTCATGATTAGAAGTATACAGTAAGTATAGATCTATTTTAACTTTTGTTCTAACTTATAAAAACATTTGCTTAACCCTGTATTTATCCAGTGTGATAACAAAGCTACCTGTTTGATTTGCCCTCTTGAACTACCTGTTCGGTAGTCTGTGTTCAAAATGGCTTGTTCAGTTGCTAATTGAAGGGAAAATATTGTAGTGGCAGCATAGTTTTTGGCTTTTCCTGAGGCTCCACATAAAGACAGAGAAACTAGATAGCAAAATCCACTGATATATTACCCGATTTTGTTGTATATATTATTTTCTAAGAACAGTTGTGTGGAGAGTAATTACCAGCAGCTACAAGGTCTTCATGTTACCAGTGTCTGTGTCAGGAGAAAATAGAAGGAAATAAGGGAGCCGATTTCTGATGGATCTGGGAATAAAAAATTACAAAGTAACTGTAAGATAATTCACTAGACAGTATAGCAAGCCATTTTGAAGACAGCAGCTGAAACTGGATAATACTTTGCTATATCTAATAGCAGAATGTGTTTCATGGTAAGGCTTGAATCAGGCTGGAGCATTGTAACCTCTGTGAATTCTTGAAATGGACAGGCCAGAGTTCCCTTCCAGATAGGACCAGACATGAAAGAAAAATTGAGCAGGATAGGGACCATAGAAAAAGAAGGTCCAGATGTAAGGCTTAAAAGAAGAGAGCCAGGATATTTCAAAAACAGATGATATATATATTTTGTTAAATTTGAGTGTCGTTGACCATGTTACACTAGTTTGAAGTATACTTCATGGAAACTCAACAAGTTTAAATATGATGCTATTCTCACCACTATTGTAGCTGCCATCAGTCACCATACAACACTATTATAGTATCATTGACTATATTCCTTATGCTATGCCTTTATTCCTGTGACTTACTCATTCCATAACTGGAAGCTTGCATCTCCCACTCCCTTTGACCAGTTGCCCATCCTCCCCATCCACTGCCTTCTGGCTGCCATCAGTTCTCTGTGTTTACAGGTCTGATTCTGCCTTTTTTTTTTTTTTTTTTTTAATATTCCACATATGAGTGAAGTCGTGTGGTATTTGTCTTTCTCAGTCTGACTTATTTCACTTAGCAATGTACCCTCTAGGTCCATCCATGTTGTTGCAGATGGCGAGATCCTCTCCTTTTCTATGGCTGTGTAATACTCCTGTGTGTATACCACATCTTCCTTATCCATTCATCTACTGATGGACTCTTGGGTTGCTTCCATTATTTTGGGTGTTGTAAATAATATTGCAAGAAACATAGGGTACATAGATTAATGTTTTCATTTTCTTTGGGTAAATCTATGTACCCTATGTTTCTTGCAATATGAGGAACATTTTTGTTTTAAAGATTTTATTTATTTATTTGTCAGAGAGTGAGAGAGCGAGCACAGGCAGACAGAGTGGCAGGCAGAGGGAGAAGCAGGCTCCCCGCTGAGCAAGGAGCCCAATGTGGGACTCGATCCCAGGACGCTGGGGGTCACGACCCAAGCCGAAGGCAGCCGCCTAACCAACTGAGCCACCCAGGCATCCCAATGAGGAACACTTTGAAAATTAAGAGGAAATGAAGGAGGCACTGGGGATCTAGGCATAAAAAGTCTCCAAGGTTTTTGAAATTTGTGAGAAACTCAGGCATGCAAATAAATTAAGATGATATGTATGAGTAGCTTATATTGGAACAATCTTGAAGATAAGTATTATAGATTCTGGACAAAGTTTAAAAAAAAAAACACTGTCTGAGGTACTAAATCAATATCTAAAAGTAGGCAGAGGCACGCCTGGACGCCTCAGTATGTTAAAGCCTCTGCCTTCAGCTCAGGTCGTGATCTCAGGGTCCTGGGATTGACCCCTACATCAGGCTCTCTGCTTGGCAGAGAGCCTGCTTCCCCCTCTCTCTCTGCCTCTCTGCCTACTTGTGATCTCTGTCTGTCAAATAAATAAATAAAATCTTTTAAAAAAAATATAAAGTTAAAGTAGGCAGAAACTGGACAGGATTTACCATCTCGAAGAGGGAATGACACCTTTTTTATTTGCCTAGATTTTGGCCTGATGGCAGGCCTCATCCAATGTTTGGAATTTTGGATTTGGACAAAAACCAGAAGTATATACTGGCTTGAAGAACCAGAGGACAGTATTTAGAGCCATGTAAGCAGCTGAAAAATGAAGGGAGAAATTTTAGGATAGAGAGAGCTACAGAGGAGGAACAACAAATTCTGCACATAAATTCTGCCCAGATTTCTGGTTGGTAGTTGAACTATGCATGGTTGTAGCAGGTTCAAAGTAGCCTCGAAGGCTAAAAGAACTAACTATATTTCAGCTGTTGACCCATTACAGAGAGGCAGAATTTAAGTTTGGCCAAATTCATGGCCTGCTAAAACAAAGCAAAAAGCAGTTGGCTTAAAAGGAATATGAACAATTCCAGAGTCTTTTTGGTGTATCATTCATCATGTCCAGGATACAAACCAATTTACCAAGTAAGAAACAAAATATGATCCTTAGTGAAGAGAAAAAGTAATCAATGGAAATATTGGTGATGCAGATGTTGAAGTTAGAAAAAGGGTTTTAAAGAGCTTTTATAGTCCTGTTAAGGGATATCAAGAAATATGTGTTCATACTGGATGAACAGATAACATGTCTGTCTTACTGGAGAAAAACTATTAAAAAAATGATTTTCTAAAAGAAAAAAAAATTCACTGCAGTATCTTAACAAATTGGAAGTGTCAGAAGAAAGCACTGGTGAACTTCAAGACAGATCAGTAGAAATGGTTCAATCTGAAGAACAGAGAAAATTAAAAAAAGATTAAAAAAAGCAGAGTCTGAGGGGCGCCTAGGGTGGCTCAGGGGGTTAAAGCCTCTGCCTTCGGCTCAGGTCATGATCCCAAGGTCCTGGGATTGAGCCCTGCATCGGGCTCCCTGCTCAGCGGGGACCCTGCTTCCTCCTCTCTCTCTGCCTACTTGTGATCTCTGTCTGTCACATAAATAAATAAAATCTGTAAAAAAAAAAAAAAAAAAAAAAAGTCTGAGAGACTGGTGGGACAATATCAGGTGGTCTGACATAGATATAATTGGTGACAAGAGAAAGAAAGGAGAGAAAATAGGAAAATGTTTGAAAAAATAATGGCTGAAAATATTCCAAATTTTTGTGAAAGAAGTTTACAGATTTAAGAAGCCCAGATAACTTTACACAGTGAATATAAAGAAAACTTCACACAGGCACATCATACTCAAAGTGCAGAAAACCAGAGATAATTGGAAAATTCTGAAAGCACCCAGAGAAAAATGATTTTCAGAGAAAATCCTGAAAGCAGTGAAATGTATACAGAAGAATAATGACACAAATGATGGCTGACTTCTCATTAGAAACAATAAAGACTAAAAGCAAGTGGAGGGACATCTTTAAAGTGCTCATAGGAAAAATAATGTTAGGCCAAAATTTTATACCTATTGATAGTAGTGTTCAAGAATGAAAGTGAAATACATTTTCAAATAATCAAAAATTGCAAATTAATAGTAAGCAGCCCTGCACTATAAGAAATTCTAAAGAACATTCTTCAGGCTGAACAAAATGATGCTAGATTGCACTTAAATCTGCAGGGAGAATTGAAGAGCACGGGAAATGGTAAGTGGTCTTTTATATATAAGACTTTTCTTTCATCACTTAAATATATGACTGCTTTAAGCAAAAATTATAACATTGTGTAACTGGGTTTGTAGCATGTAGATGATGTGGATGTAATGCACATGAAAACCAGAGCATAATTGGAGTACATCGAGCTATGAGATTCTTTATATTTTATGTGAGGTAGTACAGTGATATTGAAAAATTAAGGGTGTAGAAAATAGCCATAAAAATGCAGAGTTGCAGCTATAAAAACAATAGATAAATTAAAATGGAATTATACAAAGATAGTGAACCCAAAGGAAGATGGGGTTTATTGTTCAGCTGTCTTGCTTGAAAGACAACAATGGAACAAAGTTTGAGAGGAACAGAATACAGATGGGATCAGAAGAAATTAAATAGAAAAATGTTGGGGCATGTGGGTAGCTTAGTCAGTTATGCATCTAACTCTTGATTTTAGCTCAGGTCTTGATCTCAGGGTTGTGAATTTGAGCCCCACATTGGGCTCCACAGTGGGCATGGAGCCTACTTAAAAAAATAGCAAAATGGTAGCTATAAATCCAATTATATTAATTTCATAAATGTAAGTGGGTGAAATTAGAATTAATGAAATGAGGATGTAAAGATGCAACTAGCTAACATTAACAAGAAACACACTGTAAATATAAAGACAGAGACTGAAAGTAAAAGATGAATAAGACATACATGAAATATGCAAAAAAGAACTGAATTGATTTTAAAAATTGAGATAAAGCAGAGTTCAAGGCAATATGTATTATCAGAGGGCTATTATATAAGGATAGAGGATCAATTCTTTAGGAAGACACAACATTTAAATGTGTATTTACCTAATATTTTAAAATAAATGATCCAAAAATTGACAAAATAATGAATTCCACAAATACATTTTCTTTTTCCAGCAATTGATAGAATAGTAAAAAAATGAATAAGGGTGTAGAAAATCTGAGCCACCCTCTTTACCATCTTGGTCCATTTTATAGAACACAAGACTCAACAGTGCAGAATATACTTTCAATTCAAGTGCATATGAGACATTTGCCAATATAGAACATTAGTTGGCTATAGTATTAAGTCCTAACAAATTTCAAAATACTGAAATCTTAGAGTATGCTTTCTGATTAAGAAGGTATTAAATTACAAGGCAAACAACAGATTATTTAAGAATTTAACCTTTCAGATAATTTGAAAATTAAACACCATTTTTCTAAATCATTATTAGGGAAATTAGAAAATATTTCCAACTGAATGATAATGAAAATACAGCATATCAAAATCTGTGAGATGTAGCCAAAGCAGTCCTCACAGGAGAATTGATAACTCTGAAATGTCTAAATTAGAAAAGAAGAAAACGATAAAATCATCATTGATCTAGAGGTCTGCCTGAAGCAGGCTAGAAAAAGAGGGGCAAAGTAAACTCAGAACAAGTAGGAGGAATGAAGTGATGAAGATGAGGATAGAAACCAATAAATTAGCACTTAAGAGAACATGAAAGCCAAATGTTGATTCTTTGGAAGTTCACCAAAATTGGTGAACCACTGGAAACTTAAAGAAAAAAGTGAGGGGCGCCTGGGTGGCTCAGTGGGTTAAAGCCTCTGCTTTCGGCTCAGGTCATGATCCCAGGGTCCTGGGATCGAGCCCCACATCGGGCTCTCTGCTCCGCGGAGAGCCTGCTTCCTCCTCTCTCTCCCTGCCTGCCTTTCTTGCCTACTTGTAATCTCTGTCTATCAAATAAATAAATCTTAAAAAAAAAAAAAAATTGAACCTGAAGAGGAGAAGTAAAATTGTCTGTATTTGCAGGAAATATGTTTATCTGATAGAATATATTCAGGAATCCATGAAAAAACTACTAGAACTAACAAGATACAGGATAATATTTGAAAAACCTGTTACATTTCTTTTTTTTTTTTTTTT
>PISX010008863.1:0-39406 GCA_004024625.1 Mellivora capensis | reverse complement strand
GCGTCCCACCTGTTACATTTCTATATAAAGGCAGAAAACAATTAGGAATTTAGAAATTTCTGTCAAACTGAAGTAACTTGAAAATAAGATTAACAAAGAAATGTAAGACATCTACAGTGAAAACTACTAAACATTGCTGAGAGATGCAAGAGGTAACACATTCATGGGTGAGAAGTCTCAATATTGTTGTTATGCTTCAGATTCATTTTTTCTTCATCACAATTCCTGCAGGCTATTTGTAAACATTGAAAAACCCATGAATTTGTCATATAGGAGCATACACGAAGAGATCCATTCATGTGTGCTCAAGTGATTTTTTGACAGAGGTGCCAAAGGAATTAAATGGGAAAAGGAATATCTGTTCAGAAAATGGTGCTGGAACAACTGAATATCCCTAAAGGAGAAAAATGAACCTCAACCTCAAACTTGTACCGTGTACAAAAGTTAATTTGAAAGATATTATAGACTCAAATGAAAAGGTTGAAAATTAAAGCGTCTTGAAGAAAACACATATTCATAACCTGGGGATAGATAAAGAGTTTCTTAGGACATAGAAATAATTGTTTAAAGGAAAATTGATAATGAGATTTTATTAAAATTATATTTAGGAGACTAGTTAAAAATTAATAGGCAGATCACAGACTGGGGAGAAATATTTACAATCATACATCTAAAAAAAGACTTAAACCCAGAATACATAAAGAACCTTTTGTAGCTCTATTACAGAAAGCCAGACAATCCATTAACAAAATTGCAAAACATGAACAGTTTGCAAATGCAGATGTGTGCATGCATGATAGTAAACTCTCATACATTTTAATGCAAGTATAAAATGGTCCAACTACTTTCGAAATTGTTTCTTATAAAATAACCATATATTTACCCCTTTGACCCAGATGTTTCCCAAGAAAAATCAAAGCCTGTGTCCCTTCTCCAAAAGACTTGTACATATTATTCATAACAGCTTTATACTAAATAGCCCAAACTGAAAACAACCCTATTATTCACCAATGGGAAAATGAATAAGGAAATTGTGGTATATTTTTACAGTGAAATACTTATTCACCTTTAAGAAGACATAAACTAAAACATGAACCAACATGGATGAATTTGAGAAGCACTTGCTGGTGAACAAAGCCTTACACAGAGCAGTACTGTAGGAGGTCTTCCATATGAAGTGCTAGAATAGCTAAATAAACACAAACTCTGTGGTGGAAAAGACTTGTCTCTAGGCAAGGGAGGACTTGCTGAGCTGATGGAAGTGTTCTATGTATTGAACAGGGGTTTGGGTTATACAGTTTTGCTTTTATCAAAGCAATTTAATGGTCACCTGAAGGTTTTTTTTTGTTTTTTTTTTTTAAGATTTTATTTATTTGACAGAGAACACAAGTAGAGAGGCAGGCAAAGAGGCAGGCAGAAAGAGAGGGGGGAAGCAGGCTCCCTGCTGAGCAGAGAGAGCCCGATGCGGGACTTGATCCCAGGACCTGAGATCATGACCTGAGTCAAAGGCAGAGGCTTTAACCCACTGAGCCACCCAGGCGCCCCTAAAGTTTTAAGTGTTTTAGTATATGTCAATTTTGCCTTAAAAAACTAATGTATTGAAACCAGTTAATTATGTGCATGCTAACTTACTTTGGGGTGACGGGTATTGATGTTTGCACGTTACTCTGAAATGTATAAAAGGATAACATGATTGGTGGTAGGTGGATGGGTAGATGATAAATATAGGAGAATACTAATAATTACATCACTGAGCCTGATAGATGTTCACTGAAATAGATTTTCACCTCCTGCCATGTTTGACATTTTTTTAAAAAAGATTTTATTTATTTGACAGAGACAGTGAGAGAGGGAACACAAACAGGGGGAGTGGGAGAGGGAGAAGCAGACGCCTCGCTGGGCAGGGAGCCTGATGCGGGGCTTGATCCCAGGAACCTGAGATCATGACCTGAGCTGAAGGCAGACACTTGATGACTGAGCCATCCAGGTGCCCCATGTTTGAAATTTTTTATAAGAATATGTTAGAAAAAATGACCGAAGGTAAAGATGTAAGAGAAAGTAACAGATTTTGAAAACATGCAGAGAAGAGCTAACATATAAATAATAAAACCAAAGAGTGGAACAGAACAAATACTGAAAACTATAGTTTGAGTGAACTTTACTAAAATGGAAGATTTGAAGCTGTGTATTGAAAGAACACTTGACATACTTGGGAATGTTCACCAGAAAGACCCACATCAAATTATTGGAATTAAAGGAAAAGAACAATCCTTTGGACATCTAAACAAAAAGAGCAAGTGATTTATAAGGGAGACAGAATTAGGTCATGGATATTTTCACAGCAGTATTTTATGCTAGAAGAAAAGGGCGTAACATATTTCATATACTCAAGGAAAAAAAAATGTAGGCCAAGGATTTTATAGCTAGCAAAATTAGCCTTGAAGTGTAGAGCACCAGAGAAGCTGTTATCACCATGCGAGAATTCAAGAACTATTGTTCTCATGAGTTCTTCTCAAGGAATCTACTGTTGAACGAACTTAAGAAAACCTGAACTGTTGAGAGGTAACAACAAAAGAACTGACAGTGACCACTCCTTGTAAAAGTAAGAGCAAATGAAGGTTAGAAGGAGCTAATATAGTACATGCTGGCTATATAGTCTGACAATGTAGATAAAGAACAATTCCACAAAATGACAGAAGTAGTCAGCATAGGCATAAAAGTTTAATTGCTTTTATTATACTGATGGTGCTAATGTTAGTCCTGTTACTCAATTTTGAGACTGTTGTATAATGTGGTATAGAGCATAGTAATAATTATGGGATATATGGAAGCAATTACAGGATAATTTTAATTGTGTGTATAAACATAGTTGCATAAACAGAACCTGGAATATCTTTTCATTCCAGACTAATAAGGAACCTATTAAAGACTAGGCTCACATCAGAAGGGCTTAGGAATCCACTTGAAGACTTATTTAGGGAATCATCAGTAAGGATAATACATGCAGTGGTTTGAAGCCCATCAAATGTTTAATTCTTTGAGTTCCTATGATATTAAAAACTAACTGGTCATCATAGAGGATGATAGAGAACCAATTTATTTTCTTGAAAAATAATAAAGAGAAAGCCAATCACTTATCCTGGCTTTGCTAAATGAACTGGTATGACTGGGTAACCCGGTAGCTGATGAGGGGAGCATATCCATAAAATGTTCCAACTAAGTAACAAAAAAGAATTGATAGAATTTCACTCTGTTAAAACCCTTAATAAAATAGCAGATCTAGGTATGGACCAGGAATGGCTCCTGACACCACCAAAAAAGAGACAACCAGACATTACATGCTTCTTTATAAATTATGCAGCATCACTTAAAGTCACAGAGCATGAGTTTGACCAAGCCTTTGTTCCAGAAAACAGTTTTTGCACTGGAGTGTCATCTTGCAAAATCCACACAGTGAGGAAATAAATCGTGTAATAGGATATATTCATATATTTGAGGGCACAAATATAAACTAAGTTAAAATTGAATTGGAAGAGAGAAGTGCTTATGGTTGGGAGTCTGTAAAGCTGGAGACGGAACTAAGGAATTAAGGAAAAAATGTACCTGACATATCCATCGATGGACAGAACCAACTTACTAATACTAATTCTCCATCTACAAAGCAGAACTCAACTGTGTCATGTACTGATGGGGATTACCTCTGTATTAACTGAAAAATGTGCAATAGATATAATCTATTATGCCGAAATATGATGTGTGTTCAGATTTTGACAGTTTCTAGAAAGTTGCTCAAGAAACTGAAGATGAGGGACGCCTGGGTGGCTCAGTTGGTTGAGCGGCTGCCTTTGGCTCAGGTCATGATCCCGGCGTCCTGGGATCGAGTCCCACATCGGGCTCCTTGCTCGGCAGGGAGCCTGCTTCTCCCTCTGCCTCTGCCTGCCACTCTGTCTGCCTGTACTCGCTCACTCTCTCTCTGACAAATAAATAAAATCTTTAAAACAAAACAAAACAAACAAAAAAAAGAAACTGAAGATGAGGGTTTATGCAAGAATGTGGAGTAATTGGTTACCTTCAGGGAAGAGATCTCCTGTGCCACTGAAGGATGGGATTGGGTCAGAGACTTAGTTTTGCCATATACTTTTTTGAGACTCTTAAATGACATGTATTCTTTTTTTTTTTTTTTAATTTGTTAGAGCGAGAGAGAGAGCGAGCGAGCGAGCACAGGCAGACAGAGTGGCAGGCAGAGGCAGAGGGAGAAGCAGGCTCCCCGCTGAGCAAGGAGCCCGATGTGGGACTCGATCCCAGGACGCTGGGATCATGACCTGAGCCGAAGGCAGCCGCTTAACCAACTGAGCCACCCAGGCGTCCCCTAAATGACATGTATTAAAAAATTAATGAAATCCTTCCCAGCTTAGTCTTGTGCTTGACTGGCCTGCATATTCATCATACTAGGCACTTTACAGAGAAGATAAACCAATAAAGAGACTAATGAACATAAAATGGAAAGAAGCCATAATATATAATGTCCTAAGAAGGAGAGATTCAAGTCTCATTCACCATCATCCTTCCCCTTTCTTCTACCAGACTTTTCTCTCTTAGGATATTCATGACTAGCTATAGATGTATATTAGCGACCCTTTAAAACAATGAGTTGGCTGATGCTGGGCCCCTGTTTTTCAAGTGTCTTGGGAGAAGTCATAAAGAGTTGAGTTGGGTCCCATAGTGTCCATGAACAAGAAGGTATACAGCAGTCCCATCCTCTGTCAGGAGTTAGTATTTTTAGAGTGTTTACCTTCTGTGTTCCTGCCAGTTTTCCCCAAGGTGGTAAAGTCAGAGCCAGTGTTTATTTCCTGGTCTAGCTAAAGGAACAGAAAAAGAATTACGAATAGTTCAGTGGCTTTACCATGGTTAGGGAGACAGAGGTTTAGGAATTTGAACATTTTAATGGGGGAATCTCACTAACAAGGGCAAACTTCTAATTCACTGTGCAGTTTAAACCAAATGTATTTTGTATATATCCCATATATATTTTTCTATATTTGGTATAATTTTTCTTTTGCAAGTCCAGAAAATTGAACAGTACTGTAGGAGATACACTGACACCTGCTTATTAATCCAAACATCTAGGATGAAATAATAAAATTTTAAGGAAATATTTTAAAATAGTATTTATTACATGTTGAAAGTGGTAGTGAATACACATAAGAAATAGATATGGGGAGATGGAGAGGAGAAAGGAGTTGAGGGAAATCAGAGGGGGAGATGAACCATGACTATGGACTCTGAAAAACAATCTGAGGGTTTTGAAAGGGAGGGGGGTGGGAGGTTGGGGGAGCCTGGTGCTGGGTATTATGGAGGGCACGTATTGCATGGAGCACTGGGTGTGGTGCATAAACAGTGAAATCTGTTACACTGAAAAGAAATAAGCCAGTTTTATTATGACTTTTGTATTTTGTGCATCGCTCCCCCCCCCCTTGAAGACTTTTGCTTTATAATCAGACATTGTTAAAAATGAGAGGTCAAAAGCTCTCCTAATTTTCACTTCAATTTACCATATACTTTAAAAGGAACTTGAAACCGGCCTGGAAGGGATTTTAGGTCTCTAGGTTTGTATTACTGGAATACGTGAGTTCACTGACTCTTACAAATTTAGTTTGACCAAGTCCGGATTAAGGGGCATTGTTTAAGGGCATCTGTGTATGTTATATCCTATTATGTATGTTTTAAGTTTTTTTTTTTTTTTTACAGATAACCTTTAAAGAGCAACTTTCACCAAAAAAATTGGGCTTCTTAAATGTGACAGAACTTGTTGGAGCTCTTAGTGACATTCTCCATGTTGAGTTCAGGGAAGGAGAACAAGACTTACTGGTGTTTGATGCTGATATGAAGCCACTACCACCTGGTGAGTTGAATCACAATCTGAGGCAAACCCGATTTTAAAAAATTGACATGTAGTTGACATGCAGTTATATTACTTCTGGGTATACAACATAGTGATTTGATAGCTCCCCATACATTCTTTACATTCTTCTGTGCTCACCATGGTAAGTGTAGTTACATTCTGTCACCATACAGTGTTACTACACTATTATTGACTGTATTCTCCATGCTGTAATTTTCATTCTTGTGACCTATTTATTTTATAACTGGAGGTTTGTACCTCTTCATATTCTTCACCTATTTTGCTGTCTCTCCTGACTGCCCTCCCTTCTGACAACTATCAGTTCTCTGTATTTATTATTGTTTCCATTTTGTTTTCATTTTTAGATTCCACATAAGAGTGAAATCATATGGTATTGTCTTTCTCTGTCTGACTTCGCTTAGCATAATACTCTAGGTTTATCCATGTTGTCGCAGATGGTGAGATTTCATTTCTTTTTATAGCTGACTAATATTCTATTGTATTCTATTGTATGTACTAGGGCTTTATGCATTCATCTGTAGATACTTAGGTTGCTTCTATAAGCTAGCTATTGTAAATAATACTGCAGTAAATGTAGGGGTGCATATATCTTTTTGAATTAGTGTTTTCATTTTCTTTACTAAATACCCAGTAGTGGAATTACTGGATTGTATGCTATCTTTATTTAAAAAAAAAATTTTTTTTTTTTAAGGGAAACTTTACACTGTTTTCAACAGTGGTTGCACAATTTACATTCCCAACAACAGTGCACAGGGTTCCCTTTTCTCCATCTCCTTGCCAACACTTATCTATTTCTTATCTTGATACTAGCCATTTTGATGGGTATAAGGTGATTTCTCACTATGGTTTTGATTTTGCATTTCCCTCATGATTAAAAATGTTCAGCATCTTTGCTGTTGGCCATCTGTATGGTTTCTTTAAAAAAATGTTTATTCAGATTTTCTGTCCATTTTTATTTGGATTATTTTTGGTGTTGAGTTGTAGAAGTTTTTTATGTATTTTGGGTATGAACCCCTTATTGGATATGTCATTTGCAAATATATTCTCCCATTCAGTAAGTTGTCTTTTCATTTTGGTTTCCTTTGTTGTGCAGAAGTTCTTTAGTTTGATGTGGTCCCAGTAGTTTATTTATGCTTTCATTTCCCCTGCCAGAGGAGACATATCTAGAAAAATGTTACTAAGGCTGATGTCCAAGAGATTGTTGCCTATGTTTTCTTTTAGGAGCTTTATGGTTTGACGTCTCACATTTGGGTCTTTAATCTATTTTGTGTTTGTTTGCTTATTTATTTATTTTAATTAATTAATTTATTTGACAGAGAGAGATCACAAGTAGGCAGAGAGGCAGGCAGAGAGAGAGAGAGAGAGAGGAGGAAGCAGGCTCCCTGCTGAGCAGAGAGCCCAATGCGGGACTTGATGCCAGGACCCTGAGGTCATGACCTGAGCCGAAGGTAGAGGCTTAACCCACTGAGCCACCCAGGCGCCCTTGAGTTTATTTTTGTGTATGGTGTAAGAAAGTGGTCCAGTTAAATTCTTTTGCATGTAACTGCCCAGTTTATTGAAAAAGATTTTCTTTTCCCCATTTTATATTCTTGCCTCCTTTGTTATAGATTAATTGAACATATAAGCATGAGTTTATTTCTGGGCGTTCTGTTCAGTTGATCCATGTGTCCATTTTTGTGCCAGTCTCATACTATTTTCATTACCATACCTTTGTAGTATGTCTTGAAATCTGGGATTGTGATACCTCTGACTTTGTTCTTTTTCAAGATTGCTTTGACTATTCAGGATCTTTTGTGGTTCCACATAAATTTTAGGATTATTTATTTAGTTCTGTGAAAAATACTGGTGGTATTGGAGCACCTGGGTGGTAGTCAGTTGAGCATCTGACTTTTGGTTTTGGCTCAGGTTATGGTCTCAAGGTCATGAGACTAAGCTCTGCATCAGGGTCCATGCTCAATGGAAAGTCTACTTGGGATTCTCTACCTCTGCTATGCCTCTTTTTTTTTTTTTTCTCTCCTCTCTCTCAAATAAATCTTAAAAAATCACTATTGATATTTTGATAGGAATTGGATTGAATCTGCAGATTGCATTGTGTTGACATTTTAACAATATTTGTTCTTCTAATGCATGAATTTGTATCTTTTCATTTGTTTCATCTTTAATTTCTTTCATTGGTATTTTATATTTTTCAGAGTACGGGTCTTTCACTTGGTTAAGTTTATTCCTAGGTATTTTGTTCTTTTTGGTGCAATTGTAAATGGGATTGTTTTAATTTCTCTTTCAGTTACTTCATTATTAGTGTACAGAAATGCAACAGATTTCTATATATTAATTTTGTATCCTCAACTTTACTGAATTCATTTATTCTAATAGATTATTGATGGAGTTTTTAAGGTGTTCTGTATATAGTATCGTGTTATTTGCAAATAGTGACAGTTTTAGTTCTTTTTCCTTTCTAATTGCTGTAGCTAGGACCTCTAGTACTGTTTTAAATAAAAATGGCAACAATGGACATCCTTGTCTTCTTCCTGAGAGGAAAAAGCTTTCAGTTTTTCACTATAGAGTATGATGTTAGCTGTGGATTTGTCATACATGGCCTTTATTATATTGAATTATGTTCCCTCCATATCCACTTTGTTGAGATTTATCATGAACAGTTGTCAAATTTTGTCAAAAGCTTTCTGAGTCTATTGAGATGATCATATGGTTTTTAACTTTCATTTTGTTAATGTGATGTATAAAGTTGATTGATTTGTGGATATTGAACCATTCTGGCATTCCTGGAATAAATCCCACTTGGTTGTGATAAATGAGCCTTCCAACATGTTGAATTTGGTTTGCTAATACTTTGATGAGGATTTTTGCCTTATATGTTCATTAGGGATATTAGGAAAACCTATAGTTTTCTTTTTTTGGTAGTGTCTTTGGTTTTGGTATCAGGGCAGTTCTGGCTCATGGAATGAATTTGGAAGCATTCCTTCATCTTTTAGTTTTTGGAATAGTTTGAAAGAGTAGGTATTAAACTCTTTAAATGTTTGGTAGAATTCACCTGTGAAACCATCTGGTTCTGCACTTTTATTTCTTGGGAATTTTTTGATTACTGATTCAATGTTGTTACTAGTAATTGGTCTGTTTATATTTTCTATATTTTTATATATTATCTATTTCTATATTTTCTTCCTGATTCAGTTTTGGGAGATTATATGTTCTCAGGAATTATCCATTTTCTAGGTTGTCCAGTTTGTTGGCATATAATTTTGTGTAGTATTCTCTTAGAGTTTTTTGTATTTTTGTAGTGTTGGTTTGTTTTGTGTTTCATTTTTGATACTATTTGTTTGAATCCTCTTTTTTCCTTAATGACTCTGGCTAAAGATATATCACTTTTGTTTATCTTTTCAAAGAAATAGCTCTTGGTTTCATTGATCTTCTCTATTGATTTTAATCTCCATTTCATTTATTTCTATTCTCACCTTTATTGTTTACTTTCTCCTACTAACTTTAGGATTTGTTCTTTTTTTTCTAGCTCCTTTAGATGTAAGTTTAAATTGTTTGAGATTTTTCTTGTTTCTTGAGGTAAGGCTGTAACTTTATACACTTCCTTCTTAGAACTGCTTTTGCTGCATCCCAGAGATTTTGGATCATTGTGTTTTCATTTTCATCTGTCTCCATCCATTTTTTCATTTCCTTTTTGGTTTCTTTATTGATTCATTTGTTGTTTAATAGCATGTTGTTTAGCCTCCATGTGTTTGTGTTTTTTTGCAGTTTTGTCTTGTAATTGATTTCTAGCTTCATACTGTTGTGTTTGGAAAAGAAGCTTGATATAGTTTCAGTATTCTTAAATTTATTGAGTCTTGTTTTTGGCTTCACATGATCTATTCTGGAGAATGAAAAGAACTTGAAAAGAATGTGTATTCTGGTGTTTTTGGATGGAATGTTACATTAATATTTGTTAAGTCTATCTGGTCTACTGTGTTCAGAGCCATTGCTTCCTTATTTTCTGTTTGAGTGATCTGTCCATTGATGTAAGTAGGTGTTCAAGTGTAAGTGGGTGTTCAAGTCCCCTACTATCACTGCATCATTATCAGCTTCTCCCTTTATGTCTTCTAATATTAACTTAATGTTTTTAGGTGTTCCTATGTTGGGTGCATAGATGCTTACAATGGTTATATTTTCTTAGTGAATTGATCTCTTTATCATTATGTAATGCCTTTATTTGTCTCTTGTTACAGTTTTTGTTTCTAAAGTCTACTTTGTCTGACATATTGCCACCTTGGCTTTTTTCTTTTTTAAATACTTCCATTTGCATGGTATATTTTTTCCCCGCCCTTTACTTTCAGTATGTATGTGTCTTAGGTCTGAAGTGAGTCTCTTGTAAGGTAGCATGTAGATGTGTCTTAGGTGTTTTTTTTTGTTTGTTTTTTGTTTTTAATCCATTTGTTATCCTGTGTCTTCTGACTGGAGCTTTTAGTGCATTTACGTTTAAAGTAATTACTGATATGTATATACTTACTGCCATTTTGTTAATTGTTTACTGGTTCTTTTAATGGTTCTTCTCTGGTCCTCTTTTCCTCTTTATCTTTGTGATTTAGTATATTTTTAGTGTTATGCTTGGATTCCTTTCATTTTATTTTTTGCATATCTATTATAGGTTTTTGGTTTCTGGTTACCATGAGGTTTATATATAATATCCTTTGTATGTAGCAGTCTATTTTATATTTTTTAAGTTGGTGGTGGCTGAAGTTTGAACACATTCTAAAAACATAAAATTTTTTTATCCCCCCCTCCAAGTTTTGTGTATATAATGTCATATTTTGTATCTTTTTATTTCCTGGACCTTAACTAATTTCTTAGATATAATTGATTTTACTACATTTGTCTTTTGCACTTTCATACTAGTTTTATAAGAGATTGATTTACTACCTTTACTGTATGTTTGCTTTTACTCATGAAATTTGTTTCTAATTATTGCCTCTTATTTTCCATTTAAAGTAGTCCCTTTAACATTTCTCATAAGTTTCTTATAGTGGTGATGAAATCCTTTAACTTTTGTTTGTCTGGGAAACTATTTCTTCTTAAATTCTGAATGATAACTTTGCTGGGTAGAGTATTCTTGGTTATTAGGTTTTTTTTATCACTTTGAAGATATCATACCATCCCCATCAAAGCTGCTACTCCTATGGGGTTTCCTTATATGCAACATGTTGCTTTTCTCTTGCTGATTTTTAGCTTCTCTGTCTTTAATTTTTGACATTTTAACTAATTTGTATCCTGGTGTGGAACACTTTGGATCTATCTTGTTTGTGCTCTTTGTGATTCCTGGACTTGGATGTCTGTTTTCTTACCCAGGTCAGAGAAGTTTTCAGCTATTATTTTTTTTGAGTTATTTTTCTGCCCTCTTCTCTCTCTTTCTGTTTGGGAGCCCTATTATGTGAGTGTTAGAATGCTCGGTATTGGGACGCCTGGGTGGCTCAGTTGGTTGGACGACTGCCTTCGGCTCAGGTCATGATCCCAGAGTTCCGGGATCGAGTCCCGCATCGGGCTCCTAGCTCCACGGGGAGTCTGCTTCTCCCTCTGACCTTCTCCTCGCTCATGCTCTCTCTCACTCTCTCTCAAATAAATAAATAAAATCTTTAAAAAAAAAAAAGAATGCTTGGTATTGTCCCAGAGATCCCTTAACTTATCCTCATATGAAAAAGTACTTTTTTGTTCAGCACATGTGCTTTCCATTACCCTGTTTTCCAGATCATTGATATATTCTTCTACACCTTCTGATCTGCTGCTGATTCCCTCTAATGTATTTTGCATTTCAGTTATTGTATTCTTCAGCTGTGATTGTTTTTTTTTTTAATATTAATCTCTTTGTTGAAGTTTCTCTGAGTTCATGCAGTCTTCTCTGAAGTCAAGTGAGCATCTTATGATTATTATCTTGAACTCTTTATCAGATAGGTTGCTTATCTCCATTTGGTTTAGTTCTTTTTTGAGGTTTTGTCTTATTCTTTCATTTGGGGTATATTCCTTTGTCTCCTCATTTTGTTTGACTCTCTGTGTTTGTTTCTATGAATTAGGTGGAAAACTACTTCTCCTAGACTTGGAGGAATTACCTTGTGCAGGGACATTACTATATAGATTATCTGTGTCAGGCAGCTGGTTGGCTGGAGCTTTAGTGGGTGCAGGCTGGGTGTCCCAGGGCACCTTGCTCTGGGGCCTCTCTAGTGTGATGGTTGGAGCTGAAGTGGGTACAGACCAGAGGATTCTGGTGCCCTCTGTGCACAGTATGTCCTGGAGGTACAAGTGGAGCTGAAGTGAGTGTTTGCTGGGCTTCTTGGAGTGTTGTGCATAGTGGGTATCCCAGTGAATTATCTATAGCTGAAGTGGGGATGGGCCTAGAGTGTTCTGGAAGATGCAAACCTGATTTTTATTTGTCCCTGAAAGGACAAGGAAAAATAAAGCATTGCTCATGTAATATTCCTTATTGTAACCACATCAACCAAACAGATCACACATTAGCCTCAAAAACACTTTGTATATGATGACCATTCTTTTTGGTGATATTTATTGTAGTAAGGTTAACTTGTATCATTAATGAAGACCGTCTAAATTTTTATTAACATATAATGTATTTTATTAACATATAATGTATTTTTTTTTCAGGGGTATAGGTCTGTGAATCGTCAGTCTTACACAATTCACAGCACTCACCATAGCACATAACTTCCCCCATGTCTATCACCAGCTACCCCATTCCTCCCACCCTTCTCCCCTCTAGCAACCCTCATTTGTTTCCTGAGATTAAGAGTCTCTTATGGTTTGTCTCCTTCCTTGGTCCCATCTTGTTTCATTTTTCCCTCCCTTCCCCCCACGACCCCCCACCCTGCCTCTAAAATTCATCATATCAGTGAGATCATATGATAATTGTCTTTCTCTGATTGACTTATTTTGCTTAGCATAATACCGTCTAGTTCCATCCACGTTGTTGCAAATGGCAAGATTTCATTTTTGATGGCTGCATAGTATTCCTGTGCGTGTGTGTGTGTGTGTGTGTGTGTGTGTGTGTGTGTATGTGTGTGTGCGTGCGCCACATCTTTATCCATTCTGTTGATGGACATCTAGGGTCTTTCCATAGTTTGGCTATTGTGGACACTTCTCCTGTGAACATTCAAGTGCATGTGCCCCCTCAGATCACTACGTTTGTATCTTTAGGGTAAATACCAGTAGTGTGATTGCTGGGTCATAGGGTAGCTCTTTTTTCAACTTTTTTAGGAACCTCCATACTGTTTTCCAGAGTGGCTGCACCAGCTTGCATTCCCACAAACACTGTAGGAGAGTTCCCCTTTCTCCACATCCTTGCCAACACCTTTTGTTTCCTGACTTGTTCATTTTAGCCATTCTGACTGGTGTGAGGTGGTATCTCACCGTGATTTTGATTAGTATTTCCCTGATGCTGAATGACGTGGAGCACTTTTTCATGTGTCTGTTGGCCATTGGGATGTCTTCTTTGCAGAAATGTCTGTTCATGTCCTCTGCCCATTTCTTGATTGGATTATTTGTTCTTTGGGTGTTGAGTTTGATAAGTTCTTTATAGATTTTGGATACTGGCCCTTTATCTGATACATTATTTGCAAATATCTTCTCCCATTCTGTCAGTTGTCTTTTGGTTTTGTTGACTGTTTTCTTTGCTGTGCAAAAGCTTTTGATCTTGATGAAGTCCCAATAGTTCATTTTTGCCCTGGCTTCCTTTGCCTTTGGTGATATTTCTAGGAAGAAGTTGCTGCGGCTGAGGTCGAAGAGATTGCTGCCTGTGTTCTCCTCAAGGATTTTGATGGATTCCTGTGTGACATTGAGGTCTTTCGTCCATTTTGAGTCTATTTTCGTGTGTGGTGTAAGGAAATGGTCCAGTTTCATTCTTCTGTATGTGTTTGTCCAATTTTTCCAACACCATTTGTTGAAGAGACTGTATCTTTTCCATTGGACATTCTTTCCTGCTTTGTTGAAGATGAGTTGACCATAGAGTTGAGGGTCCATTTCTGAGTTCTCTGTTCCATTGAACTATGTGTCTGTTTTTGTGCCAGTACCCTACTGTCTTGATGGTTAGAGCTTTGTAATAGAGCTTAAAGTCTGGAGTTGTGATGCTGCCAACTTTGATTTTCTTTTTCAACATTCTTCTGGCTATTTGAGGTCTTTTCTGGTTCCATGTAAATTTTAGGATTATTTGTTCCATTTCTCTGAAAAGAAGTTGGATCATCTAAATTTTTTAAAGATTTAAGAGAAGGAGGGAAAGACAGAGTGCACCAGTGTGGGGAGAGATAGAGGGCGAGAGGGAAAGCTGACTCCGAGCTGAGCACAGAGCCTGACTTAGGGCTTGATCCCACAACCCTGAGATCATGACCTGAGCTAAAACCACTAGTTGGATGCTTACCCAGCGGAGCCACCCAGGTGCCCCAATAGACCATCTGAATTTTTAAAATATACTTTCTTCCTTATATAAATACTTGGATAACTCTGAAGAAATAAATAGTGATCTGATGGGGAAGCACCAGATCAGTGGTTGTTAACTCTGGCTGTGCATCAAAAGCTCTTTTAGAAATACATGGATACTTGGAATAAATGGGTGTGTATTGGGACCTAGCACTTGTATTTATTTTTAAACAAAGTTTTTATTTTGGGATAATTTTAGGTTTATAGAAAAGTTGCAGAGATACTAACGAATTCTCATAAGCTCTTCATTTCCCCTAATATTAACATTTTATATTGCTATGATATATAAATATACCAAAACTAAGAAATTAACTGATACATTACTATTAATGAAACTCTAAATTTTATTTTGGTATTACCATTTTTCCCACAATTGTTCTGTTTCTGGATCCATTTCAGGATACCGCATTGCATTTAGGGCGCTTGATTTTTGTTTGTTTTTTGTATTTTTCTTTTGACTTAGTTTTTTTTTTCCTTTTGAAATTTTTATTGAGAGTATTACATGTTTATATACATTTATAATGAATGAGTGCAGAGATTCCATGTACTTTTTCCTCTGTTCCCTCAGTGGTCATGCTAAATGTTAGAATAATATGGTACTATTGACCCTTGAACAATGTGGGTTTGAACTGGTTAAGTCCACTTAAATATGGATTATTTTTGGTAAAATACGTACAGTACTGTAAATGTAGTTTCTCTTCTGTATTTTTTAAAAAAATTTCTTTAGTTTTATAAGAATACAGTATATAACATATATGACATACAAAATATATGTTAATCAACTGTTTATATTACAGTAAGGCTTCTGGTCAGCAGTAGACTATTATTAAAGTTTTGGGGGAGTCAAATATTATATGCAGATTTTTGATGAATGGGGGCTTGTTGTCTCTAACCCCTGCATTATTCAAGGGTCAATTGTACTTACACTTTTTTATAAGCTTTTAAAAATGATTTTGATGGGTAGCAATTTTTTGTCCCAAATATTAGTGTAGCTTTGCTGATTTTCCTGATTATTAAAATAACTCATGTTCATTTTAGAAAATATCACAGGTGAGTGTAAAGTTGGAAGTGAATAATTACCATTATTTTACTTCCCCCAAAAATGCTCTTAGAGTTTTTACATAGTCTTCCAGATTTTTTCAACATTTATGTAAGCTTAGCTAGATTTTTGGAAAACTTATAAAAACAACATTTACTCATTTAAACAATTCTAGCAATGTAGAGTGGTAACTAGTAATTTTTTTTAATGGGTCCTTTTTGGACCTTTTGTATATAGCATAGTTATTTATCATATGTATAATTTTCTTGCACAAAACAGTATTACATAAATGTATAAGTTCTTTTTATACTTCATATATTATGGATATTGTTCTATACCAGCATAAGTAAGTTTATTTCATCCTTTTTAACTACATATAATTCTTTTATGTGACTATATTCATTTAATCAGTCTTCTATTCACAGGCATGTAGAGTCTTTTTTTTTTTTTTAGAGTGTATTTTTTTAATCATTATAAAAGATACAAATGTAGATACCTACATCTTTGTGCACTTTTATTTGTTTTTCTCCGGAGTCAGTATAGTTTTAGGTCTATCCGAAGTCTGTTTTGATGTGTCAGCCTCTTACAATCATCATGCATATGTAATTTGAACAAAATATATGATTGATTTGGTAATTCCCTAAAAATTAAGGCACTGTGTTATGGAATATTAAGTAGTCACATACATTGTACATTAAGCAACAATGCACATTCACGGCTAAAGTTGAACAAAAAATAAATTGAAATCAGGTTGTTGAAAAATAAAACCTTTAGTCAAAGTTCAAGAAACCTTGTCAGACTTACCCTGTCCCTGCCAACATAAATAATTTAAGATTTGTTCCCTTTTAGAACTTCCTTTTATCTCTCCATACCGAAAGTTCTGCAATGACAGGTTCATGTCTCTCTCATTTATCTTTATTTGCCCAGAGAATGGGCCCATAGAATGCCCATAGAATGTGCTAGGTAACAGTTATACAGATTGTTATAGGAGCTATCCACAGTCTGCTCTATTGATCATTTCAGATGGAGACATTTCATCAGTCAGAAATTCATGTTTAGTTCAATCAGATAAGAAAATAGAAGTCAAAGCTTATGTCTCCAGTCCCCCTAGAAATTCACTGTCTACTGCTGCTGTCAAGGAGACTGCATGGGATTGTCCTCCTAAAAGCTGTAAGGAACCAGAACAGAAGATTTGCAAGAAGCCTAATCTGGTGGTAAAGCCTTTACAGTTGGTAAGGCTTAATGACTTTGTATACTGGAGATTCAGCATTATGAAAAGTAACTGAATGAATTTTTCTTTAAACCAAAATTCTATTTTAGAAAACATTTATTTTAGAAATATATTATAAAAATATTTAGAAAATATTTCTTGATAGATGATTTCTTAGAGTAAAGATCTGGTCTGAAGTCACCTTATGCGGCATTTTTTCTGGTTTTCAGTCTTTGTATGACTAATTTCATTCAGGTCTCATTTTAAAATTTTCAGATGGCTTTAATGATGTGCCAGTTTTCTCAAGAGGTTACAGCTCAGTCCATGTTTTTTAAAATGTGGGCTGGAAAACCCTCGAGGGCTTCAGAGGGAAGAATCGAGGAGCTTTGTTTTTGCTCTATGTCTCAGCTGCTGCAGTGGCCCCTGCACCTGTCCTCAGTGCAGCACCTCAGGGTGCTTTTCGTTTTTTCTTTTTCATTATATGCCTGCACAATTCTCCTTTTTTGTGTTCTCCTCTTCTGTTATTTTATTGTTAAAGAATTAATTGCTTACTCTTCTTTTCTTCTACCATCTATACTTGGCTTCTTTCATGAAAGGAAAACATTTTGTTTGGAAAGCCTGCTGCATATTTTCTAGAGAACAAGAGAAAGGCCTAAAGGAAAAAAAGATATTTTAGAATAAGAGTGTTTAAGAAACCCTATTTTTGGTTGGAAGACTAGTGTGAAATTTAGTATTCTTTAAAGTTACCTTTGTTGGTAGGCTGGGTAGGATGACAGTCTATGTTGCCTCAGCCTGAATATTTTAAGTACCATATTTGCAGTTTTGTATGGGGCAACTGTATAACATACTTTTAATATCATATGGCAGTAGTTTTCATATATTAATGTAGTAAGGATCACCTAGGGAATTTTTTTTTAAGATTTTTTTTATTTATTTGATAAAAAGCACAAGCAGGGGGAGTGGCTAGCAGAGGGAGAGGGAGAAGCAGGCTTCTTGCTGATGTGGGGCTTCATCCCAGAACCCTAGGATCATGTCCTGAACCAAAGGCAGATGCTTAATCCACTGAGCCCACCAGGCTTCCACCTAGGGAATTTATGAGTGCATAATTGGAAGCCCCACTTCCAGGTACTTTGTATCAGTATGTCCTGGCTAATGCCTAAGAAGCTTCATTTTTATAATTTCCCCAGTGATTCTGGTAAAGACTCATGAGATATACTTTGAGAAATGTCACAGTTTGAAATGCCACTTAAAGTTTTAGAGCAGTTTCTTTTCTTTTTTAACTTGTAGCAAGTAGAAGTTAACGAGTCGCAGCTCAACCTGGCAATGGCAAATCATGATATCCCACCAGATGCTGTACGGGACAAGCAACTATGCAGACTGCCACCATTAGATACCAGTACCCTTGTGGGGGTCTTTGTGGAGTATATTATTTCTCCGAGTCAATTCTACATCCGAATCTATAGCAGGGATTCATCAGAGTTACTTGAAGACATGATGATTGAGATGCGGTAGGAGTCCATTGTTTTCAGTGTATTTTTCATGTATCTCATTCTAAATCAGAAGTTCTCAATATTTTGGTTTTAGGGTGGTTAAAAATTAAGGACTCGAGAACTTCTGTTTATTGATATTTATCTTAGAAATTAAAACTAACATTTACCTGTTTTTTGTCTAAAAATAATGTTAAGTTCATTTGTGTAAATATGAATAATGTAGTTCTGTGAAAAATAACTTTTCCAGAAATCAGAATATTGCCATTGTTCTACATTTTTATAGACCTCTTAAATATCTGTCTTAATAGAAGAAAGTTTGATTTTAATATCTGCTTTTGTCTTTAATCTCTTGAGGTACATTGTTTTGGTCGATGTATAGGAAAACATCTGGCCTCATACAGATACATAGTTGGGAAAAGGAGTATTTTAATAGCTTTTCCAGAAAATTGTGAATCTTCTTTGATATTTTCAGAAAATTTGTGAACATTCCAAAACTTGGCAAGTGGTAGTTTTTTAAAGATTAGTTGCAATGTGGAATTTGAACTTTTCACACTCTACTGTGTTAAATCCATTGGTCTTCCTTTGCACCTTGAATGGATCCAGGATTGGTTATGCAATTGCAGGCTCCAGTGCAGAATTAAAATGCAAGGTGCCAAGTTTAAAAATCATTAAGAATTTCGGGACAACGATGGCAGAACATTAAAGCAAGCATAAGGCCCTTCTTTTTTTTTTTTTTTTTTTTAAAGCCCTTCTAAGTGTGGACTCAATGCAGCTGGCCCTGAAAGGATCTTTTACCCTCATTAATAATTTTAAAACACCATGCATTGGTAATGGAAAATACTGGTTTGCTGAGTTATGTAGATCTTCCACATTTATTAATATCACCACTGATCTCATCAGAGAAGTATTACATATTAGGGAGCTGTCAAGCTCGTGGTGGTAGATGCAACATTTCCAAAATCCTAATTTTCACTTGAAAGCCTTAAATTTTATCAGTGATGACAAATACTGTCAGTGTTTTCCTTGAAGTGACAGGCTCATCTCATTTTTTGAGAAAATGTGTGTCAGATACCTAAGTCTGAATAAACAAAGTTTGATAACGGTCCTTTCAAGCAAAAATGGTGTTCCATGAGAACAATGGCTAGTTCATTTTCCAAGTAAAATATTCCACAAAAAGAGTAGCTAGTTCAGTTCACAACTCAAATGTATAAGTGCTTTTCTGTAAGACAACTTGAGAGGTGATTTCTGTGTATAGTACTTCCACTTTTGTCACATAGAACATTGAAAAGATGGTCACTCAGTGGTTGAGATTTAATAAAACTTAATTTTTATTTATCAAGGACATTCTTAAGTGACATTGGCTTCTTTTTTTTTCTTTTATTGTGAGTGCGTGACAGTGACATGTAAATGACAGCTAGTAAAGTTGGTGCTGTTGCCTTGATTTGGCTGAGGCACCTTGCTTTTATACCATCACTGCAAATACTAACTCAGTGAAAAAGGCAAATTGCTATTTTCACAATAATACAGAAATATTAAAATAGTCTTTATTTTATGGACTTGTTGAAAGGGCATCAGGGTCCTAGGGCTTTGGAGAACTACTACTCTAAATTAATCTCTTTTTCTCTGCTGAAAATGGTGCCCTTTCTTAGTAAAAATCTTATAAAATGTGTACATTTCTGATCGCTTTAGATTTATTCAGGAACAACAGTATCATTTTTGCATTGTTGTCACATGTAAGAATAATTTATTATATACCTCTCCAAGAGCATTCCATTTTACCACATTATGTACTTCACTGCTCTCTTAGCCAAGAACACCTGGCATTATGTAGGTCACGTAATAATCACTCAAAACAAATATTATCATATATTCCATTTCAGTATGCCTATAAGATTTAGTATGTTTTAGGGACGCCTGGGTGGCTCAGTTGGTTAAGCGGCTGCCTTCGGCTCAGGTCATGATCCCAGCGTCCTGGGATCGAGTCCCACATCGGGCTCCTTGCTCGGCAGGGAGCCTGCTTCTCCCTCTGCCTCTGCCTATGCTTGCTCTCACTCTCTCTCTCTCTCTCTGACAAATAAATAAATTAAAAAAGAAAAAAGATTTAGTATGTTTTAAAGCACACTTGCTGGCTCTGTGACCTTGAAGTTACTTTAACTCTTTAATCTTTAAGCCTAGTCTCCTTATCTCTAAAGTAGTGATAGTAATAGTACCTGCCTCACAGAGCTGTGAAGATTAAAGTATTTAGAATGGAGTCTGGCTCAAAAGTTGGCTGCTGTTATTATTAATACCATATCTGCTGTGTGCTTGGGATGTTGAGGCATGAGGAGTACGAGGAGAAGACAGACATGGTCTTTGCCTTTGTCAACACCACGATTGTCTGGGAACATAGGGGATGTGTGGGGCATTGCATGAGGTGGTAATTCTGCCTGGGCAGGTAGAAGAGAGTTTCACAAAGGAGGTGCTTGAGCTCTGCTTAAAAAACAAGTAAGAATTTGCCAGTCAAGGAGGTGTGAGTGGGTATGTGCAGACAGTCACTGGCACCAAGGCCAGCGTTGGCATTAATGACGGGAGTAGCATTGTGCTCTGGGAGCAACAAGTAGGGAAGTGAAGTCACCACTGTGTGAGGTTGGGTGGGCAGTGACTGAAGGTGAAACTGGAATACTAGGGAAGAGCTGGAGTTGGGTTACATTTTGTTCAGAGAGTATGAGCTTAAAAGAATGTGTAACTTTTTATTTGAAGAAGTTTATTGACGAAGAGAGGGGATTTGGATAAGAAAGAGGAAAATAAAATTAATTAGTATTAATAAGCGTCAACAAATCAGAAATAGTAGGGATTCTTTTCCTTTCTGTCAAGACTTTCTTGCTTTTGATACATCAGTAAAAATGATCTTGGTATATTTTCTTCCCCTGTGTGATTCCCTGTATTATGGAATTCTGTAGGCGCTGCTATTCTAATCAGCTGGTTTCTGATCGGTACGCCATGCCAGAGTATTTCGTCCAACCAGGACATCTCTGTTGTGTAAGGATTTCTGAGGATAAGTGGTGGTATCGGGTCATTATCCATCGAGTCCTTGGGAAACAGGAAGTTGAAGTATTCTACCCAGACTTTGGAAATATTGGAACTGTTCAGAAGTCCTCCCTGAGATTTCTCAAGTGAGTTAACAAATCTTATTATTCTTAAGCTTTGAATCCTTGTGCTGAAGCCACGTGGATTTAGCATCACTCTTCCTTTTCTCTTGCCTTCCTCATTCCATTCTTCCCTTCTTTCCATCCCTCTCTGTTCTTAGTGCAGATGGCCTTGGCATGCAGTTCCTTAGTTTCACAGGGGAATTATAATCTCTTATGTCTTCTTTCACATGACTGTGAATCTGAATGGACCATGAGACTAAATTCCAGTCTCTTATTAAGAAAATGATTTTTTGGGTCATGTTAAGAGTTATATTTATATAGCAAGAAGGTTGGTTTGTTCCTACCTATATTTTAATTGCATGGCTTTCAAAGATTATTATGTTTAAAAATTTTATTTCTTAGATTGCTTTGAAGTGTAAGACATTATCTTAAAAATGCATGAATAAAATACTCCGAAGTGGTGTGAATAGCTAAAATCAAGAATGGGTTAGAGATTTCGTGAAATGTATTTAAAAATATGATTCAGTAATTTGTGTATTTGCTTTTCTCTTACAGGTGCTGCTACACAAAGCTTCCAGCTCAGGCCATCCCTTGTTCTTTGGCTTGGGTGAGACCAGTAGAGGTATGTTTGTTCCCCCATTTAATCAGCAAACATTTGATGTTGCGAACAGTTCTAGGATCTCAGGATACAGAAATAAAACATGGAATGAGCCCTACAGTGAGAAGTCACTGTAGATACTCTGGAAGGTAGACGTGGAGATAGAAATCAGTGTGCTGTGTCGTATTTGCTGTAGAGCTGTTTATAGTGTGCGCTAGGGCTGCAGAAGGAGGAGTGCGCTTCTCTGTCGAGGGTAGTCAGGGATGACTCTCCAGCTGAGGTGGTTTGGAGTAGAATTTCGAAGGAAGACTAGACAAAAAAAGAAAGCCGTTCCAGCCAAAGGGAGGGTAACATAAAATACCTCAAAGAAATGATAAGTGGCTCAGTTTGCTTACATGGCAGCAGAGGAGCTCTCACAAGTGATGTGTGAGAAATAGGCCCTGAGTGGGGATGCGTGTCTGTGTTCAGGAGTCCAGACATTGTCCTTCACATGCTGGGGAGCAACTAAAGGACCTACCTAGGAAACCACCGTACTCAGTTACCTGTTTTTTAAAGGGTTCTCTAGTAACGTAGTTGTGTGATGAGATGACTGGAGGGGCTGAAGCAGGAGGAATTTTCATCCATATAGATATATTTCTTTATGTAGTTATCAATATCATGCACCTAACTTCGTGTTTTTCCCTCAGAACTCTTTCATCTTTTTTTTAAAGATTTTATATATTTATTTGACAGAGAGAGACAGAGATCACAAGTAGGCAGAGAGGCAGGCAGAGAGAGAGGGGGAAGCAGGCTCCCTGCTGAGCAGAGAGCCTGATGCGGGCTCCATCCCAGGAGGCTGAGATCATGACCTGAGTGGAAGGCAGAGGCTTAACCCACTGAGCCACCCAGGCGACCCTCTTTTTTTTTTTTTTAAGATTTTATTTGAGAGAGAGAGTGTGCACGAGCAGTGGGAGCAGCAGGCATATGGAGAGGGATAAGGAAGCAGGCTTCCTCCTCGGGGATCATGGGATCATGACCTGAGCCGAGGACAGATGATTGACCCACCGAGCCACTCAGTCACCCCAGAACTCTTTTTTTTTTAAATTTTTTAAAAATTTATTTATTTGTCAGAGAGAGAGGGAGAGAGAGCGAGCACAGGCAGACAGAGTGTCAGGCAGAGGCAGAGGGAGAAGCAGGCTCCCCGCCGAGCAAGGAGCCCGATGTGGGACTCGATCCCAGGACGCTGGGATCATGACCTGAGCCGAAGGCAGCCGCTTAACCAACTGAGCCACCCAGGCGTCCCGAGAACTCTTAATTATATATGCCATACATACATACTTACCACACTCCATTCGTCTGTTTAACCTAAGTTACCAGTTGCTTACATACTACATGGGTTATTACTTTAAAAAATTATCTGAGGGGCGCCTAGGTGGCTCAGTCATTAAGCGTCTGCCTTTGGCTCAGATCATGATCCCAGGACCTGGGATCGGGGCCTGCATCAGGCTCCTTGCTCAGCGGGGAGCCTGCTTCTCACTCTCCGACTCCCCCTGCTTGTGTTCCCTCTCTCATTGTCTCTCTCTGTCAAATAAATAAATAAAATCTTAAAAAAATTTTTTTATCTGAAAACCACAGTACAGAAGAAAGAAAAATAAAACATTACTTATTATTCTACTTTTCAAACACATTCAATTTATAACTTTGATGTGTGTTTCTTTCATTTTAGTTTATTGAGTGTTGGGGGTCAATTTTTGTAGGGTTGTCAGGATTAAATAAAACAGGAATATTTTATATTCTTAACCCAGCATTATTATATCATAAATTATTATGTTACCATAGTTCTCAATTTTAATAGATTCATATTAATCAGTTAGGTAAATTTATATCATAGATTGATTAATTGTCCCTTTATTGTTAGACATTCAGTCTGTTCTGATTTTTTAAAAAAAATTTTTATAAGACTTTATTTATTTGACAGAGATCACAAGTAGGCAGAGAGGCAGGCGGAGAGAGAGTGGGAGAAGCAGGCTCCCTGCTGAGCAGGGAGCCTGATGTGGGGCTTGATCTCAGAATGCTGGGATCATGACCTGAGCTGAAGGTAGAGGCTTAACCCACTGAGCCACCCAGGCGCCCCTCTGTTTTGATTTTCGAGTATGTAAATCATGTATGCAGTTACAGTTTTTGTGCAAGTAAGTATTCAGGATTGTGTTTTAGGGTGCGTTTTAGCCTTGGTTTCTTTCTTCCATCAGGAGCTCAGGGCTAAATTTGACCCACTTGGAGCCAATGTTCATTATTGTCACATTAGCCAGATGGCTTCCATTTTCATGTTTCTTTTTGTTTTCTTCCTTCCTTCCTGAAGTGATTCTGACCTTAATTAAGGCTTTTGCTCACTCTGTCCCTTGGAATAGCTTGTTCAAAGCATTCTTATGGTTGGCCCGTTTTTGTCACTCAGATTTAAGTGCAAATATTATTTCCCTAGAAGGACTTCCTTGACCAGCCAATTTAAAGTACATGCTCCTACTTTAGTCGTTCATTGCAGTTTATCTTTATAACACTCTAGCTGGTATTATCGTAATATTTGTTCACATACACGGTGTAAGCTTCTGAGATGAGGGGCCTTGTCTCTAGTGCCTGGATCAATGGTCGCGTCATGGTAGGTGCTTAATAAAAGTCTTCAACTAAACGAATGAATCTCAACTTTTTATCTTGTTTTCTGGTTTCAAAAATAGCTAATGTGTTTGGTAATGGCAGAGTAACAACAGAGTAGCATGGTGGGACTAATACTCCTATAGGCAAAATCCAAAGCAGGCGGAAAAGCAGAGATCTACTCTTGGGGGTCAAGCTGTAGGTGGTAAGATCAGGAAATTTTCATCTTCTATGCTGGGGTCAGTCTGTAGAATTGCTGGCTTGAAGAGTTAGAGGACATTGTTTGGGACTGGCAGAACAGCTAGGAGTTATAGGAGAAATACTTGAAGGGAGGGAGCCACAGGATGGCTGTTTCAAAATCAGTGACTGCCATCTGCCCATATCCTTAGACAGCCACTATACTCTGCAGGCATTAGAACCCAGTGGCCCGAGTGGAACATCACAGGCTTATCTATTCTTTCTTTTTGTACCTTGCATGCATAATTTTGAAAAGTTTTTTAATCATTCCGCTGACACACTATATTATTTTAGGGATTACTCTAGGAAATACAACACATGTTGTAAATAACGATCCAAAGACATTAGAACACTTTCTTCTTTAACCTCCTCTTCTGATCTATTTTTGTTGTCTAATTATTGTTTTAAACCCCTCAAGAAACGGACCACGTAAAATGGTGTTCACCTAGATTTAGTCATGTGTTTCTCAATTTCTTAGCTCTTCATTCTTGCCACCCAAACCCCTTGAGAACATTTTCCTTTTATTTGAACTGTATCCTTTAAGATTTCATTTTGCGAGGGTTTGCTGATGGCAAACTAAGTCATGTGTACCTAGACACAAAATTTTGCTCTTATTTTTGGCAGATACATTCAGTACAATTTTAGGTTGTCAGGTAATATGTTTAGTGCACTGAAGATATCATGACAGTGGCTTCTGGTCTCCCTTACCTTATTGAAGAAGTCAGCTGTCAGGGTGATGGATATTCCTCTGAAGGCAATGTCCTTTTTGTCTATAACTGTTTCTAACATTTTCCTGTTTATTGCTGGTGTCTTCAGTTTTAGTATGTTTATGTGTGGATTTATGCTTATTTATCCTGCTTTATGGTTCATTGAACTCCTTTCCTTTTATCTGCACTTTGTGACTTTTTATTAAATCTGGCAAATTCCCAGCCACTCTCTCTTCAGTTAGTATTGTCTTTTCCCCATTATTCATATTTATATTCCCTCTGTCTCTGTTTCTGCATCTTTCTCTAGGACCACAGTTAAAAGTATGTCAAACTTTCTCAATTAATCTTCCATATTTTTTAAGCTCTGTATTTTATATATTTCTCTCTTTCCATATTGCATTCTGGGTTTTTTTTTTTTTTCTTCCCAAATTATCTTCCACTTTACTGATTTACACTTTAATTCTATCTAACCTGCTACTGAGTCAATCTTTTGGGTTTTAAGTTTTGGTTATTATATTTTTACTCTCTAAAAGTTCTCTTTGTTCTGTAGTTTTTCTAGATGAATTTTTATAGATTGCTGGTCTCTGCAGAAGCTTTCAAATCAATCTTTTTTTTAAGTAGTATGTTTAGTTGCTTTATAATTGTCTAAAAAGTTTTAGAAGGTTTACTTATATTTCTGCTTGTTCTTACTTGTGATTAGTTGTTTCTTTGTATGCCTTTTATCTTTGCCCATGTGCTATTGATTGTCTTTGAAAAATTATTTGTGAGAATGTTTGAATAATATGGAATAAGATTGCCTACCTCTAGAGAGATTTGCATTCGCTTCTGCCAGGTACCTAGGAATACTCCCTGTCTGGAATCATGTTAATTTGAATGAACAACTTAAGGATTTGTCTACAATCCAGGTGATGTGAAAATTGAACTGCAAATCCATGTAAAGGCTAGTTTATTTCCTTTCCCTTTTTTTTTTTTTAAATATTTTATTTGTTTATTTGAGAGAGAGCACAAGCAGGGAGAGGGAGAAACAGGCTTCCCACCGAGCAAGGAGCCCGACTCGGGGCTCCATCCCAGGACCCCAGGATCATGACCTGAGCCGAAGGCAGTTGCTTAACCAACTGAGCCACCCTAGTGCCCCTCTTTTCCTTTTTAAGGCAAAATAGTTCCCACTTTTCCTTTAATTCTCTCTTGAAAATCTTTTACTCTCTTGACAGTTCTTTGATGCTTTTGGACATATTTAGAAAATATTTTATCTAGAATTTTAGTGGTTTCTGTGGAAGGATTAGTCCAGTAATTTAACTTAAATCATTTCTGAAAATGAAAGTGTTTCACCACATAAATAATAAAGGTTTTGGGCACCTGGGTGTTTCAGTGGGTGAAGGCCTCTGCCTTCGGCTCAGGTTGTGATCCCAGGGTCCTGGGATCGAGCCCCACATCGGGCTCTCTGCTTGGCGGGGAGCCTGCTTCTCCCTCTCTTTTTTTTTTAAATAAAATCTTTAAAAAAAAAAAAGTTTCTTTCCATAATCACATTTTAAATAATTTTTCCTTTACTCTTTTATCCTGCAGTGTGTAATTCTAGTACTTTTATGGTTTTATTTTTACATGAAAATCTCTAGTTCATCAGGAATTTATTTTTGTATGTGGTTACTATAATTCATATTTGAATTTGTTGTCTGAATCTCATGTCTTGATTATATTTCAGGAACATTGGACATCCAGAGCTATTTTGCAGTTTCAGAAGTTGTGTGGTTTGAAGCCGTTAGTGGGGGTAGTGGATGAATATGTAGATGGAATCCTTAACATTTTCCTGTGTGATACATCGTCAAATGAAGACGTCTACTTCCATCATGTCTTGAGAACAGAGGGCCATGCTATTGTATGCCGAGAAAATGTCCCTTCTAAGGTGGAATAGTCTGGATGTGTTTTGTAATATATTTTATTTACTCTCAATGCTTGAAGGTGTAAGATAACTTAATAGAGAAGTTATTTGATGTATTCTTTAATCTTAGAGACATCTGTGCGATGCCTGCCTTCTTAATGCAGAGCAGTCTCTTAATTTTCAAATGACCACAAAAAACTACCTTTGGCTGATGAGAGTGTAAATACTTTTAAGTAATTGATTTGAGGATTCTATCTTACCTCAAATAATTTCTTTGAGGCCTTCTTAGAGAAGATGACACTCTTGTTTTGCAGATGTTTATGGTGATGTCTGCATCACTGTTAATAATAATTTTTGTGACTCGGAAAAATTATCAAAATCAAAATTTTTTAACTGTTAAATTTTAGAAGATAACATTTCCACATTTGAAAATTAAGAAGTGCTAAATTTTTCACTTTTTCTCTTAAGTGATTAAACCCTTCTTTTTTTTTAATCCCAGGGTTTCAGAGAACTCAACCCTTTAGCTTTATATACTAAATCCAGTTCAGGGCCGGAGGATGTGGTTCTGACAGAACTGGGTTATCCTTCCCAGCAGCACTATTTTAATGAAGACCGAGAGATAAGTCCACAATCAAAAGAGAGTGAATTATATACCCTGGTGAGAGGTTTTTGCAAAAATTATTACAGTTCTTTCTTATTAATAACATTTAATGAGTACTTATTATATGCCAAACACTATGAAAAACAGCGTGAGCATAATATGTACTTTAATCCTCATAGAATGCCTGTGATATAGTTGCTGTGATTATCCTTGCTTTATAGGTGAGGAAACTGAGGCTTTCCAAACCTAGGAAAGTTCAGAAACTTTATGCAATGATCTTAACAGTACCTTGTCTCTCATTATTTGCTGGTTTAAATCTTTGCTACAGACATGCTTTCTCCTGTATGATTTCTCAAATATATTAAATTCCCTTACTGCCTTGGTGCAATTGTGACTTCACCTACACGGATCTAATTGCTGTTCTTCTCTCTGCATATCTCAGATTTTTCCAGTGTTCTCATTTCTTATTTTTTCTGTAAGTCTTTAAGTGACTCCCACTCACAGTAATAACATTATTACTATTACCACTATTACTATTCCATACTATTCCACCCAACAGTAGTAGTAATAAAAATTTAAAAAAAATAACAGCAAGTTCATTTATTGAACTTGAACTACATTGGAGGGACTGTTCTAAGCACTCTCATGTGCTAATTAATTTTATGATCACCTTACCAGGTTGATACTTTCGTATCCCTGTTTTATTATTATTTTTTAAAGATTTTATTTATTTATTTGACAGAGAGAGATCACAAGTAGACAGAGAGGCAGGCAGAGAGAGAGAGAGAGGGAAGCAGGCTCCCCGCTGAGCAGAGGGCCCGACGCGGGACTCGATCCCAGGACCCTGAGATCATGACCTGAGCCGAAGGCAGCAGCTTAACCCACTGAGCCACCCAGGCGCCCCCGTATCCCTGTTTTAGATAGAAGTAAAATGAAGCACCAAGTAAAGACTTATTTAAGACTTTTGAACAAATAAATGAATATGCCCTCTGAGTTTTATATTCCTCATGACAACAAGTACTGAGCTAAGAGTATAGGATGTGTTTAATTGAGAGCTAAAGTGGTTTTGGGCCCAGGAAGACTTTTTATTTTCACTGAATAAAATATTATTTTGCTTAAATGTTTTATATATTTGACTTGTAAAATAAAATTGTAGAGATGATCTTATGTTTTTAGTAGATATTTGCTAACTATTAGATAAAGAGGGAGGGCCAGTTTGACTGCTGGGAGATTAGCCTGTTCTGAAAAATAGGTATAAATGTTTAGTGCTGCATGTTTGAAACAGATAAGAATATTAGATTTCTACTTAATGTTAAAATTAATTAGACTTATTTGGCCCATAACACTTTCTAAAGCCTGAATTTTTCTTAATCATTATAACTTGATTGGAACAACTATGTTTCCTGATTTCTTAAATAATGATTTGAATATAACCTTTATCATCACTGTGTTATGTGTTCCAATAATCATAGTTCAGTCTTGAAAATGAAATAAGGCTATCTTTTCTGCTAAAGGGATAATTAAAATTCTTGTATCCCACCCCAGCCTGTATCCCATGGGCTTCATACACACACACACACACACACACACACACACACATACACACACTTAGCCACCGACTCCCTACCTGTGTATACTCCATTCCCTGTAATTATTACTCTTTAAATCCTGTTTATGTTACCTCCTTCATTGCATCTTTTTTTTTTTTTTAAAGATTTTATTTATTTATTTGTCAGAGAGAGAGAGAGCCAGAGAGCGAGCACAGGCAGACAGAGTGGCAGGCAGAGGCAGAGAGAGAAGCAGGCTCCCTGCCGAGCAAGGAGCCCGATGTGGGACTCGATCCCAGGATGCTGGGATCATGACCTGAGCCGAAGGCAGCCGCTTAACCAACTGAGCCACCCAGGCGTCCCTCATTGCATCTTTTTAAGACATATTCCTCCCTAGCAATATTTTGGTCATATCTCTGCAATGGCTCTACACTGAAGGTTGTACAATGATTATCTGATTTTGTGTCTTCCTGCTATATTTGGAGTTCCTTTATTTTTTTTTTAGGATTTTATTTATTTGACAGAGATCACAAGTAGGCAGAGAGGCAGGCAAGAGAGAGAGGAAGGGAAGCAGGCTCACTGCCGAGCAGAGAGCCTAATGTGGAGCTCGATTCCAGGACCCTGGGATCATGACCTGAGTCGAAGGCAGAGGCTTTAACCCACTGAGCCACCCAGGCGCCCCTGGAGTTCCTTTAGAGCTGCAATCCGCAGTATTCATCTTTACATCCACAGAGCTACCCTGCACACATTTCATGTGTGCTCTGTAAGTGTTTGTTGGCTTGAACTAGTTTAGCAGAATAGGAAGGTATACAGTCATGGATAAAGTTAGAAAATAATGTAGCATCCGTATGAGCCATAGTGAAAAATTCCTCCCAGAATGTATAGGCATGCAGATTTTAGAAACAGCATTAGTATGGAAAATAAAATAATGTCTCTTTCATATCTACTAGCAAGATATTAATGATGAGAAGGCTTTTACTCACCTTAAATCTGAATTAAACGAGCCATTAAAGGATTCTGAATTCAGTTCTTTGGAAACCCAAGATAAGTGCTGTGAAGAAGACCCAACGTGGTCCATCCCAGAGCTAAAGGATCTGAAGGAAGAAAATGAGGTAGGAGAAGGAAGGAGTTTTATGAAAATGTAATTCATATACTGAATTCATAAGTGAGGGGGACAGGAATGAGATCGCTCTTTAAATTCTGCTTTCAGTGCCATCAGAGCATCTTACACAGATGAATTACATTTTCTCTTCAGCAGTCACCCATAGGAAAGTTGAAACAACAGAGCCTTGATCACAAAAAAGGAAAGGCATTATCTGGCTTTGATGTGTTAGTTTCTATCTCGTTGCTTTGGGCAGTCTTCACGAATTTTGTGGTGATTAGAAATGAGTACTGAGATACAGTATCAGGAGAACACAACAGGAAAAACCTCGACAGCTTTCGAGGATGTATTTTATTTTTATTTTAACCTAATGTTTACATACACATAGCTTGGAGGGCCCCATAGCCCCTTCCTCTACATTTTGTATTTCACAGAGCAGCCATTTTCATCTCTTCCAGCTGCTGCTTTTGGGATTTACCTGTTTCTTTTATTAAATAACGTGCTTACATTGTTAATTTCCTGAGTTTTCAGTTTTACACCCTTCTAGAAAAGAGGAAGGTTTCCTTCTCTTTCATCCTTTTGCCCCACCACACACATATGTATCCCTTCTGTCCCCGGTCTCCCATCTTATTAATGTCATACAACCCTTTCCATTAGATCACCATTCAGTGTTTACATTATTACCGTAAATGCTATTGACAGTCAAGTAGTATGCTGTGGCAACATAACAGAGTTTTGTGTAAAGGTAATCAGGAGTGATGTGATGTGGTAAGTGTAGGCCAAACTGTTCTAGTTGTTTGTTATCTTGCCAGCACTAGGTCTTATCAATAATTTTCATTTTTAGCTATTCAGATAGATACGTCGTCGTGTCACAGTGTGATTTTTAACTTGCATTTCCCTAATGACTGTTGTTGAACATCTTTATGTGTGCTTACTTGCCATCCATATACATACTTCTTGGGGAAGTGTCCAAGCCTTCTGCCCATGTTTTGGTTGGGTTGTTTGTTTTCTTGCTAGTAGATTTCGAGAGTGCTTTAAATCTTCTGAATCCTAGTGCTTTGTCAGATATGTGATTTTCAAATGTATTCTCCTGCTTGTAGCATGTCTATATTCTCTTTATAGTGGTTTTCATTCCACAACATTTTAATTTTAGGAAATTCCAGTTTTTCAGGGTTTTTACTCTAGGATTTTGATGGATTCCTGTCTCACATTTAAGTCTTTGATCCATATTGAATTTATTTTTGTGTGTGGTCTAAGAGAGTGGTCCAGTTTCATTCTTTTGTGTATTGTCCAGTTTTCCCAGCACCATTTGTTGAAGAGACTCTTTTTTCCATTGGCTATTCTTTCCTGCTTTGTCAAAGATGAGTTGACAGTATATTTGTGGGTCCATTTCTGGGTTCTCTGTTCTGTTCCATTGATCTGTGTGTCTGTTTTTGTGCCAGTACCATGCTATCTTGTTGATTACAGCTTTATAATACAGCTTGAAGTCTGGAATTATGACGCTGCCAGCTTTGTTTTTCTTTTTCAACATTACTTTGGCTATTTGAGGTCTTTTCTGGTTCCATACACATTTTAGAATTCTTTGTTATAGCTCTGTGAAAAAATGCTGGTGTTACTTTGATAGGGATTGCATTAAATGTGTAGATTGTTTTGGGTGGCGTAGACATTTTAACAGTATTTGTTCTTCCAATTCGTGAGCATGGAATGTTTCTCTGTCTGTGTGTGTGTGGCGGGGGGGGGTCTTTAGTTTCTTTCCTAAGTGTTCTGTAGTTTTCAGAGCACAGATATTTTACCTCTTTGGTTAGTTTTATTGCAAGATATCTTATAGTTTTTGGTGCTGTTGTTAATAGGATCAGTTCCTTGACTTATTTTTCTTCTGCTTCATTATTGATGTGTAGAAATGCAACAGATTTCTGTACGTTGATTTTCTATCCTGCGAATTTGCTGAATTCTTGTATCAGTTCTGGTAAATTTTTTTGTGGAGTCTTTCAGTTTTTCTAAATAGAGTTATTATGTCATCTGTCAAGAGTGAAAGTTTGACTTCTTCTTTGCCAGTTTGGATGCTTTTTATTTCTTTTCGTTGTCTGATTGCTAAAGCTAGGACTTCTAGTACTATGTTGAACAACAGTGGTGAGAGTGATATCCCTATCATGTTTCTGACCTTGAAGAGGATATTAGCTGTGAGTGTTTTGTGTATGACCTTTATGATGTTGAGATATGTTCTTTCAAACCCTACTTTCTGGAGGTTTTTTTTTTTTTAAATCAGGAAAGGATGCTGTGTTTTGTCAAGTTCTTTTGCTGCATCTATTGACAGGATGATACGATTCTTTTTTTTTTTTAAGTTTTTATTTTTTAATTTTTTATTTATTTGTCAGAGAGAGAGAGAGAGAGAAAGAGATAGAGCACAGGCAGACAGAGGCAGAGGGAGAAGCAGGCTCCCTGCTGAACAAGGAGCCCAATGTGGGACTCGATCCCAGGACCCTGGGATCATGACCTGAGCTGAAGGCAGCCGCTTAACCAACTGAGCCACCCAGGCATCCCGATGATATGATTCTTATCCTTTGATTCTTATCCTTTCTTTTATTAATGTGCTGTATCACATTGATTGATTTGTGGATTTTGAACCACCCTTGAAGCCCAGGAATAAATCCCACTCGGTCATGGTGAATGATCCTTTTGATGTACTGTTGGATTTGATTAACTGGTATTTTGTTGACAATTTTTGCATCTGTTTATCAGGGATAGTGGTCTGTAATTCTCCTAAAATGGGGTCTTTCTCTAGTTTTGGAATCAAGGTAATGCTGGCTTTGTAGAATGAGTTTGGATGTTTTCCTTCCATTTCTAGTTTTGGAACAGTATCAGAAGAAGAGGTATTAATTCTTCTTTAAATGTTTGGTAGAATTGCCCTGGGAAGCCATCTGGCCTGGGACTTTTGTTCATTGGAGGATTTTTGGTTACTGTTTCAATTTCCTTGTGGTTATGGGTCTGTTCAGGTTTTCTATTTCTTCCTGGTTCAGTTTTGGTAGTTATATGTTTCTAGGAATTCATCCATTCTGTTTCATTGATTTCTGCTCTACTCTTTTTTAATTCTCTTCTGCTGGGTTTAGGCTTTTTAGCTCCTCTTTCTCCATCTCTAGGTGTAAAGTTAGATCATGTATTTGAGACGTTTCTTATTCCTTGAGAAAGGCTGAATTGCTTGCTGTGTACAATAGGACTGTCTTTTGCTGCATCCCAAAGGTTTTGAACAGTTGTTTTCATTTTCATTTTTTTCTATGAATTTTTAAATTCTTCTTTAATTTCTTGGTTGATCCATTCATGTATTAGTAGGGTGCTCTTTAACTTCCATGGAGTTGAGTTCTTTTCAACTTTCCTCTTGTGCTTGAGTTAGAGTTTCAAAGCGTTGTTGTCTGAAATTATGCAGAGAATGATCCCAGTCTTTTGGTACCACTTGAGGCCCAGTGTGTTTTCCATTCTGGAGAATGTTCCATGTGCACTCGTGAAGAATGTGTATTCTCTTGCTTCAGGGTGGAATGCGCTGAATATACCTGTTGGTATATTCTGGGTTACTGGTTTTTTCCTTTCAGGCCTTTAAAAATTTCATTCTACTTCCTTCTGGTTTTCATAATTTCTTTTTTTATTTTTTTTTATTTTAAAGATTTTATTTATTTATTTGACAGAGACCACAAGTAGGCAGAGAGGCAGGCAGAGAGAGGGGAAGGGAAGCAGGCTCCCTGCTGAGCAGAGAGCCCAATGCGGGGCTTGATCCCAGGACCCTGGGATCATGACCTGAGCCGAAGGCAAGAGGCTCTAACCCACTGAGCCACTCAGGTGCCCCTGGTTTTCATAATTTCTGATGAAAAATCTGCAGTACTAGAATTGTTGTTCCTTTATAATAACATGTTATTTTTCTTTGTCTACATTTAGGATTGTTTGTCTTTAGTTTTCAAGAGGTAGATTATAATCTGTTTAGACATGAATTTCTCTTCGAGGTTTGCTAAGCGTTTTGAATCTGTAGGTTTATGTCTTTCATCAAATTTGTGCCATTTTCAGACACTGCTTCAAATACTTTTTCTGTACTGTACTCTTTCTTTTCTCCTTCTGGTACTCCCATGAAGCAAATGTTAAACCTTTTGGTATTGTCCTATATGTCCCCAAGGCTCTGTTTTTGCTTTTGTTTTCCCAGTTTTTTTTTTTTTTTTTTTTTCTCCTCTCTGTTGTTCAGATTGGATCATTTCTATGGATCTCTCTTCAGGTTCATGCATTCTTTACTTTTATTTCTGTCCTGCTATTGAAAACAGATCTAGGCGTCTTGATATTTGGTATAAAAACCTTTGCTGAATTCCCCTGTGTTTATGCTTGCCCCACCCTCCATTTTACCCTCCAGAAGACCCTCTGGCTTTCCAGCAGGAAAAAGAGGTGTGGCTTCCTTTGAATATGGAATAGGGTGGGGTATCTGGAGATTTAATTGCTTCTTACACAGACTTTTTACCAGTGCTTTTCTTTTTGTTCCCACTTTACATTCTCATTTCCAAAAACCTTGTAGTAGCAATTTCTGAGCATTTGCCATATCTGGTATAAATTCAGGTTGCTTCTCAGCTTTTCCTGCTAAAAGCTGAGGATTCTACTTTCTCAGGACTGCTTAGAAGGTTATCACTTATCTTCTTTTCTGTATCCAGAATGTAGGTTGTGTTTTCTTCTGTTCTAACAATTAGTTTGTATCTAAAATCTGAATATTTTGGTGACGTTTCAGGAGAGAGGGGCTAATTAGTTATGTATTCAAACTGCCGTCTTTACCTAGAATCCAGAAAAAAAATTGTAAACCTAAATTTTAAAATATATAGCAACTGTAAATTAAAGGTTTTCTTTGTCTTCTGATACATCCTAGGATGAGATCCCCACTGGAATGCCATGCCTGGAATCAGTGACTATCGGTGATGATGTTTGGGATGAAAATTGGTTACCTTTGCAGGCTAAAATGGGTAAAGGGGGCGATGCTGCCTCCCACTTACTTACCTCAAGCCTTAGTGGAAAGAAACCACACCCATCATGTAAAGAAATGCCGCAAAAGGTTAGATCCCTGGGAAACAACAGATCATTACTTAAAAATGGAAATGTAAATTTCTTCAAGAAATCTATACACTCTGGAATTCAAAAGGATTTATCACATGATAATTCAGAAGTATTCACTTTTCCCCCCAAAGATGGTAGTGATAGGGAGAAGGACAAGTTGGAAAAGGGAAGAATAAATCATGGACATATTATCCCTTCTAACCTTTTAACCATTATAACTTTTGTTTTATCATTGGAATCTTAGGCCTTGGGATCTATAAAAATGCTGTTTTCACTAATTTTATTTTTATTGCATTAGCATTGTAATATAATCTCTGGGTCTCTGCATTGAGAATAGTAGCTAATATTGGGCCTAAAATATATATAAAATATAACTTATTTCCCACTGTTTCTTAGAGGAAATAGCTACACTTAAATTGCTTCTTATTATTTATGCCATTTGAATACTAGATGATCATGAAAAGTCATCTGGCCATGAAAATAATATTGAAGAAAATACTACAAGCCAGAGTTGTATTTATTTTTATGACATCTGTGTGTTCCAAGGAATTCAAGATATCAGATATGGACCAATAAAACAAGGGAAGGTGGGGAAGTCACACTGATACAGAAACTTAATAAACACGTTTTCTTGTTTAATCAACTTTGCCTCCTTGCCTTTACCTTGCCCATGTTATTCTCTGTCTGGATCATGTGGCACTATGCCTTTTTTCTCCATAGGATTGGTGCTTTTCTGGACCCAAAGATATATGGGATGATTCATGGCAGCCTTCAGGCCTTGTGAATGGAATGAAAGGAGAAGTTCAAAAACAAGAGGGATTAGATGCTCAGGAAAAAAATACTGGCACAACCAGGATTCAAAAGGTAAATGTCTAATGAATGTTACTGACAGATTCTCATGAGGAAGTGCTTTCATTTTTAGAAAGTATTTTTAGAAAGTCTTTCATTTTAGAAAGAAAGCTTTCATTTTTAGAAAGGATCATTTTAATGATCCTTCTTTAGCATTTGGTGGAATACATATATACAACATGTAGGTTGATTTTAAAATTAATTTCAGTCAACTTAATTTATTTATCTCTTCAGAAGAAAATCCCAAGTTTAGAATTGAAAAATTGATAAAATCTCTATGTAAGAGATACAGAAAACAGTTATTTTCATATAATTTAGCCAAAAATAAAAATCTCTATTTTTTTCTTTTATGTTGTTGTAGCAGAAAGCACTAATCCTTGAACAAAATATATTTGTTTTCTGTTTTTTCAAATACATTTTGAGCATCATGAAACAACAGGACAGTTTATTTGAATCATGAAATCTGGCCACCAGGCCTTTGCACTTTTATTTTCATGTGTCACATTGAAAATAAAGGGCTCAAGGCTGGGAGACTTGTTGAAAAGCAGATTTGTGGAAGAGGAGTTTTCTGAATGATGCATTTCCTTCAAAATACAGTTATTTTGTATGAGAGCATTGATAAAGTATTCTATATTATATAGAACACTCTGTTCCAGAAACAGAGTGCTTAACAGCACAGATTTAGTTTTAGGGTAACACATCAACCCATCAAAAAAACCCAGTACCCCTTAGCAGTCACACCCCTTTCCCATCCTCCCACAGGCTGAGGCAGCTATTAGTCTGTTTTCTGTCTCTATAGATTTGCCTCTTTGGGGGCATTTCATATAAATGTCATATAATATGTGGTCATTCGTGATTGTGTTGTTTCTTTTGCCATGCTGAGATTTTTAGTTTCATCTAGTCCCACTTGTTTATTTTTGTTTTTGTTGCTTATATTTTTGGTTTCATATCCAATTAATGATTACCAAAACCAGTGTCCTAAAGCTTCCGCCTTGTGTTTTCTTCTAGGAGATTTATAGTTTTAGGTCTTATGTTTAAGTCTTTAATCCATTTTGAGTTAGTGTTTATATGTAGTGTAAGATAAAGATCCAGTTTCATTCATTGTCTGTGGATATCCAGTTTTCCCAGCAACATGTATTGAAGACACTGTCCTTTTGAAGAGGAAAATTACCCAGGGCAGGCCCGGGCCAAGCAGCCCCAGAGGGTGGAAAGTTACTAACAATAAGCTAGAGATAACCAGAAGCCCTACTGGGAGCAAGAGATAACCAGCCGCTTCTGCTTCTGTAAACAGGCTTCCAGCCACAGGCTCCCTGCATTACTGTTCCCGCCTAAAGCAGCCCCTACTCCCTTGGTTTAAACCCGCCTACCAGGAGTCAGCATAGCCCTTGGAACCCGACTGCCTGCAGTGCCCTATAAAAGCCCTATAACCCCATTGACCTCGGCCCAGATCTTGGAGCACGATTTCATCTGGGTCTGCTGGCGTAAAATAAATACGAGTTCTCCTTCTCTGAGTGTCACTTGGTCTCTCACAGGTCTGATGATTTTTCCGCAACACTTTCCCCATTGTGTAGCCTTGGCATCATTTCTAAAGATCGGTTGACTGAATATATGTGTTTTTATTTGGGGGCTCTCAGTTTTACTCTTTTGGCCTATGTCTACTTTGTGCTAGTCCCATAATGTTTTGTGTTGTTGTTTTTTTTTTTTTTATAAAGGGTATCTTTTTTTTTTTTTTTTTAAAGATTTTATTTCTTTACTTGACAGAGATCACAAGTAGGCAGAGAGGCAGGCAGAGAGAGAGAGGGGGAAGCAGGCTCCCCACTTGAGCAGGGAGCCCGATGCAGGGCTCAATCCCAGGATCCTGAGATCATGACCTGAGCCAAAGGCAGAGGCTTTAACCCACTGAACCACCCAGGTGCCCCACCATAATGTTTTTATTATTGGAACTTTGTAGTATATTTTGAAATCAGGAAGGGTGATCCTTTCTTCCCCCCACCCACAAGACTGTTTTGGCTATTTGGGGTCCTTTGTGGGTTCATATGAATGTTAGGATTGTTTTTCTGTTTTTGTAGAAAATGCCATTGACATTTTGATAGGAATTGCTTTGAACCTGTAGATCACTTTAGGTAGTATGAAAATTTTAATAATATCAATTCTTCCAATCTCTGAGTATGGAATATTCCCATTTATTTATGGCTTCTTCCATCAGTGTTACATAATTTTCACCTCCTGTTCTTTTTGGTGTTATTGTGGATATGATTTTTTTCTTAATTTCTTTTCCAAGTAATCTCTACATCCAGTGTGGGACTTGAACTCACACCCTTCGAGATCTTGAGGAAACATGCTCTGCCAGCCGAGCCAGCCAGGCACTCCTTAATTTCCTGTTCAAGTAGTTCATTTAATGAACTGATTTTGTTTGTTGATATTTGAGTATTCTCCTAGTCTAGCTAAGGATTTATAAAATTTTTATAGCTTCAAAAAAACTAGCTCTTATTTTCAGTGATTTTTTGTGTGTGTATTTCATTTATTTTTACTCTAATTTCTGTTATTTCATGCCTTCTAACTTTGGCCTTAGTTTGTTTTTTTAATTCCTTAAGGTATAAAGTTAAGTTGTTTGTGATTCTTTTTTTTGTTGTTGTTGTTGTTGTTGTTGTTGTTATCCTGGGGTCCTGGGATTGGGCCTTGCACTGGGCTTCGGGCTCAGCTCCCTCTGCCCCTCCCCCCCTTTCATGCTCTCATTCCACCCACCCCCCCCCCGCCCCCCAAAGAAATAAAGTCTTAAAAAAAATTCCTTTTAGTTCTCATTTTGCTGTATCCTGTTGATGAAGTTCTAGAATATAGGTGAGGTTCGGTGGGGTGAGGTCCGGAGCCGATGACCAAGAAAGAATTCTTGAGACATCTTTGGTGCAAAATGGTGGTTTATTAAAGCACA
>PISX010008862.1:0-79119 GCA_004024625.1 Mellivora capensis | reverse complement strand
CTTTGAAGTGTTTTAATCAGGAACGGATGCTGGATTTTGTCAAATGCTTTTTCTGCATCAATTGAGAGGACCATGTGGTTCTTCTCTCTTCTCTTATTGATTTGTTCTATCACATTGATTGATTTGCAAATGTTGAACCACCCTTGTAACCCAGGGATGAATCCCACCTGGTCATGGTGGATGATCTTTTTAATGTGCTGTTGGATCCTGTTTGACGATCTTGTTGGATCTTGTTGAGAATCTTAGCATCCATATTCATCAGTGATATTGGTCTGAAATTCTCCTTTTTGGTGTGGTCTTTGCCTGGTTTGGGGATCAGGGTAATTCTGGCTTCATAAAAAGAGTCTGGAAGTTTTCCTTCTGCTTCAATTTTTTGAAACAGCTTCAGGAGAATAGGTGTTATTTCTTCTTTGAAAGTTTGGTAGAATTCCCCAGGGAATCCGTCAGGTCCTGGGCTCCTGTTTTTTGGGAGGTTTTTGATCACTGCTTCAATCTCATTACTAGATATCGGTCTATTCAGGTTGTCAATTTCTTCCTGGTTCAATTTTGGGAGTTCATAGTTTTCCAGGAATGCATCCATTTCATCTAGATTGCTTAACTTTTTGGCATATAACTCTTGATAATAATTTCTGATAATTGTTTCTGTTTCCTTGGTGTTGTGATCTCTCCCTTTTCATTCATAATAGGCATGCTGCCTTCTGCCAGGGTCCTGACACACAAGGTTGCTTCTACTGGACCCTGCAGTTCTCGCTGCTCTTGGACTCCAGGACAGATTCTGGCTGGCGGCAAGCCAGCCTCGCTTGGCCCTCAGGCCCTCGCTGGGGCTGTCAGCTGAACTTCTCTTAGGAAGGTTACTGACCGAGAGGGATCTCGTGGTGGGTTCTCGGAATGTGGCACTGAATCCACTGGGCTTTGTTGAGCGACCTTGACCTTCTGTATCTGCTGCCACCAGCTATTGGCTGGGAGGTCTCAGCCTGATTTTCTTTGCTGAGGCTCAGAGGGGATGGCGCTAACTTCTGCGCAGCGAGGCGGGGGCTGGTTCAAGTCGGCATGGTGGTTCTCTGCAGGACATATCCCATAGGTTTTGGACCGAAGTGTCTTCATTCTCATTGGTTTCCATGAATTGTTTAAGTTCTTCTTTGATCTCCTGGTTGATCCAAGCATTCTTAAGCAAGGTGGTCTTTCACTCCCAGGTGTTTGAGTTCCTTCCAAACTTTTCCTTGTGATTGAGCTCCAGTTTCAAAGCATTGTGATCTGATAATATGCAGGGAATAATCTCAGTCTTTTGATATTGGTTGAGTCCAGATTTGTGACCTAGTATGTGGTCTATTCTGGAGAAGGTTCCATATGCACTTGAGAAGAATGAGTATTCTGTTGTTTTAGGGCGGAAAGTTCTATATATATCTATGACGTCCATCTGATCCAATGTTTCATTCAATGCTTTTTTTTCTTTATTGATTTTATGCTTGGATGATCTATTACTGAGAGAGGCGTGTTGAGATCTCCTACTATAAATGTATTCATATCGATATGACTCTTTATCTTGATTAATAGTTTTCTTATGTAATTGGCTGCTCCCATATTGGGAATAAATATTTACAATTGTTAGATCTTCTTGGTGGATAGTCCCTTTAAGAATTATGTAGTGTCCTTCTGTATCTCTGACTACAGTCTTTAGTTTAAAATCTAATTTATCTGATATGAGAATCGCTACCCCAGCCTTCTTTTGAGGCCCATTGGCATGAAAGACGCTTCTCCATCCCTTCACTTTCAGTCTGGGTGTATACTTAGGTTTGAAATGGGTCTCTTGTAGACAATATATGGATGGGTCCTGTCATTTTATCCAATCTGCAACCCTGTGTCGTTTTATGGGCGCATTTAGGCCATTCACATTGAGAGTGATTATTGATAGATATGTTTTTATTGACATCGTGTTACCTTTGAAGTCTTTCTTTCTGTAGATTGTCTATTTCTGTTCAATGATATTCTTAGGATTTTTCCTCTTTTATAGAACCCCCCTTAATATTTCCTGCAGTGTCGGCTTGGTGGTCGCATACTCTTTTAAGCCTTGCCAGTCTTGGAAACTCTATCTCTCCATCCATTTTGAACGTTAGTCTTGCTGGATAAAGTATTCTTGGCTGCATGTTCTTCTCATTTAGTGCCCTGAATATATCTTGCCAGCCCTTTCTGGCTTGCCAGATTTCTGTGGACAGGTCTGTTATTCTGATGGGCTTTCCTCTGTATGTAAGGAGCTTCTTTGTCCTAGCTGCCTTCAAGAGGGCCTACCTACAATTATAATTCTTCATTCTTGCTATTAGGTGTCTCTAGGTCTTTCGAGAATCTATAATCTTGGGGGAAACCGTTCTGCCTCTAGTACATGAATGCTGGTTCCATTCAAGAGATGGGAAAAATTTTCTTGGATAACGTGTTCCACTATGGCATCATTTATTTCCCTGATTCTGTTTTCGTGGCTTCTAAGCTGTTTGTTCCCGCCTTCCTCCTGATCCTTTCTCTCTATCTGTTTGTCCTCCAGATCACTAATTCTATCTTCTGTCTTCGTTACCCTAGCTTTTAGAGAATTTAGATTAGATTGGAACTCATTGAGAGCCTTGTGAACATCATCCCTGGTGGCTTTCAGTTCTGCCCTAATCAATTCCGTTTGGTCATCGATGGCTTTTTCCAACCTAGCTATTGCCTGGATAATTGTTAGTCTGAATTCCCTTTCCGACATATTGTCTATGTCGGTAGCCATTAGCTCTGTTGCAGAGGGCCAATCCTCTGAATTTTTCTTCTGTTGGGCATTCCTCCTCCTAGTCTGTTGGGCTAGAGATGGCTGAATGGTTGTAGCTGGATGTATTGACCTTGGTGCAGTCAAGGTGCACCCTGGAACACTTCTGAGAAATCAGGAGTCCCCACCAAAAGGAGAGAAAAAAGAAAAGAAGAAAAAAAAAAAAAAAAGAGAGAGAGACAGGAAAAAAAGGGAAGATAAAAGGATCAACCCAAATGGGCCCCAAGGTAAGATTTATGAAGTATACAAACAAAAACAGACAAACAAAAAGACTGAAAAAAGTATATGACAAGAGAAAAAAAAAAAATATATATATATATATGTGTGTGTGTGTGTGTGTATATATATATACACATGTATAGATATATATGTGTGTGTGTGTGTATATATATATATATATATATATAGGCAAGAAAAGAAAACAACCTCGTGAAAAAGAACCCCAAGTATAATATTTATATTTATATACTATCAGGACAAACACAAATTCACAGAAACATTGACGGGAGAAAAAGATGGGAGAGTGGTTATAAATTCTCAGTGTGGGCGAGGAAGGTTATTTTGATTCTTCCTGGATGTATCTTGATATCTTTGTTAAAGGACTCAACTTTCCTAAGATAAAGGGGGATTAAAAATTGGTTTACCTGGGACACCTGGGTGGCTCAGTTGGTTAAGCAGCTGCCTTCGGCTCAGGTCATGATCCCAGTGTCCTGTGATCGAGTCCCGCATTGGGCTCCTTGCTCGGCAGGGAGCCTGCTTCACCCTCTGCCTCTGCCTGCCACTCTGCCTGCGGTTGCTCTCTCTCTCTCTCCCTCTCTCTGACAAATAAATTTAAAAAAAATTTTTAAAAAATTGGTTTACCTATAGGGGTAGCATTGATTGGAGAAAGGGGATTACTTTGAAGTTTAACTCTATATGAATATTAAAAAATAAAAATACAAAAAAGGAATAAACTAAACTAAACTATGCTAAAATTTAAAAAAAAATTAAAAATAGAAAAGCAAAAGAAAAACGTGGGTATATGTAACAAAAAGTTCAGGTTAAAAGGTTATTATGAAATTTGATGTACTGGACATCTCACTGTGATGGTAAATAGGTTAAAAAAATTGTCTATATATAAAAAGAGAATGAACCAGGATAGTGGGAACAAATTAAAAATAAAAGTTGTATCTATGAAGCAGTGGTGGTTGTCCTTTTGTTGTATTTTTTTTTCTTTTTTTGTTTTTTTCCCCAGTTGGCTTTCTGGGGGAGGGGCCTGCCGCGTGGGTTTTCAGGTGATGTTCCCTGAGTTAAGTCCTCCCGCCGCCCTCAAGGGGGTGGGCTCTGAGGAAACCGGTTTTTCGGGCTTCTGTTCTTTGGAGGTTTTTATGTTTGTTCGTTTGTTTTCTCTCCCCGTGGCAGCTCTCGATGGTTCTTGGAGGTTCAGAGGAAAGCAAACTGCACCCAGATCTCCCTCCCAGAGAGAAGCCCCAGTCCGTTCCCCTCTGGGTGCTGCAGGGCACATATGTTCCCCCTCGGCCGTGGGCAGAGCACGGTCCCAGTCGCGGTCCCTGGGGACACAGGACCTCCTGCTTGTACCCAGAACCAGGACAGCGGCGGTTGTCTGGGCAGCTCCGGACCCCAGAGAGTTCCCAGCAGCGATCGCGCACTGGGATTTTCCCGCCGCCCGGGCTGGGAGCGCCTGGTCGTTCCGGTTCGAGAGCCCCGGGCTGGCACCTGCGTGCGCCTCTCTGGGGGGGGGGGGGGGGAGAAGACACGCGTCTCAGGCTCTGCTAGCGCGGTGTGGCGTGTGTGTGGGGACTGCAAAAAGGCTGTGTTTCTGGTGGCTGGTGACACTCCCAGCCCCTCACGGGACCCCACGCGCTCTCAGGCGTGCTGGCGGCTCCAGGACAAGACCTGGTTTCTCCGCCGCACTCTCTCCGGCTCAGCGCCAGGGGTGGTTGTCCTCGGTCCGGGGACTTAGCCCCTGTCCCTAACTGCCCCGATTCCCTCATTTTCCCCCCGCGATCCTTTGTTCTTTCTAGTGCTTTCTACCAGACTCCCAGTTAGTGTCGGTCCCCAGGCGCAGGGCGCTCTGGGATTGGGGTGTCACTTCCCCATGGGTCGCCTCTGGGGGCTCCTCCCCCTCTGTTCCTCCCCGATCCCAGTCCCCGTTCCTGCTCCGCTTTACCTGCCCACCGGCGTCTTCTGCCCCCGCGGAGCTCCAGACTGTAGAATCCTGATTTCATGGGCGAGCGGAGTTCCTTGGTGGGTCAGCAGCTCACTTTAGGGGGCAGGTGGAAGCGGCGCCTCCTCCTACTTGCCCGCCATCTTGTCTCCCTAGAATATAAGTTATTTTAACCCAAAAGTCCCATAGAGGGAAGGAAACAAAATGAATAAATGAGTAAAATTAAGAAGCTTCAAATAAGAACTGTCACTTTCTAATAGTGATTAGAAGAATAGTGTCTGGAGTAAGACCACCTGAGATTAAACCACAGCTCTGAACTACTGTGTTGAATGACCTAATGAAATTAATTTAACCTGCTGTTCATCCATCACCGCATGTGGAAAACAAGGATAACAACAGCACCTACTATGGTCAGGGGATAATATTGCCTTTATGACTATATGGACACTACTTGAAACCCACTTGAACCGTGAATAAAGGAAGTTTTTCAGATCTAGTCAACTATTTAAACTCTCTATAATACCTAATAATCTCATAAAATCTGATTCACATCTCTTATTGAGTCTAATTACAAACCACTGTTTCTTTCTTTTAAAATAGGGACACGGGAAATATTTCCAATGATGGTTAAGCCCTGAACACAGTAATATTTGTCCCCATAACTCAGATTTTTTTTAAAAAATCAGAGAATTCAACAAAAGCCTCTCGATGACATTTTCTAAAAATACTGGAAAGACTTTTCAAATTGACAGACTATTGTTATGCATTTGCCACTCACTGCTTCAGTTGCATGTTTATGGCAATTTTCAAGGGTTAACTGGCAGTGCAATTGATACATCAACCTAACAATGAGGTCTGCAGTACAAAACTTAAATAGAAATTAAAATCTTGTTATAATATTAAATTGACAAAACATTAACGAAAAGTGAAATGCTATTGGAATCAGCTTAAAATGGTAGTAATTTTTCCTGATCACTCTGCTTTCCTGGTACTAGATTTATTACTTGAGATTTCCATTTGGATTTTTAATACAAAAGATTTTTCCTTCTTATATTTACACAACTTAATGGCAAAGATGCAGTGAAAAAAATGCAGAAATTAAAATGAGCAATTGTTATAGTTTTGGGGTCAGTTATGAACACTAAAAGAGAAAATAAAATTATAAAGCAAGTATTGAAATATATATGTATTTATATATATAATATATATTTATTTATATATATGTATTCATAGTGTCTGAATTTTTTCACTGTGGGAAATTGAGTCATTCAATCAGAGCAGCCAGGTTTAGTGTATAGATTATGCAATTCTAAAAGAGAATTAGTATAATTGAGAAATCAAATTTAAAAATCCAAATTCTCAATTCTCCTCATGATTCAAAACACAGAGAGGGTTTATTAATAAATTACATAAAATTAAGAAACGTTTCTGTGCTGCATAAACACAGAACTTTTCCTTTATTTTTACTTCATGGTTCGTTGACATGTTTGATACACACAAACTGGTGTTTTCTCAGGTGCCTGGGTGGCTCAGTCGGTTAAGCATCTACCTTTGGCTAAGGTCATGATCCTGGAGTCCTGGGGTAGAGCCCTGCTTTGGGCTTCCTGTTCAGCAGGGTGCCTGCTTCTCCCTCTCCCTCTGCCTGCCACTTGCTTGTGCCCTCTCTCTAGCTCTCTCTCTCTTTGTCAAATAAAAAAATAAATACATTAAATATTTTTTTTAAAAAGCTGATGTTTTCTCTCTCATCTTAGTCAAGACCGAGTAGGCACATACACAACTAACCAAAAATGTTAATTTTCAAATAAAAGGCATTTATACAAGGAATCACAAAGTATTTGTCCTTATGATTTTCCTCTTGAAACATATTAATCACATCACTTGTAAATATGCACTTTAAAGTTAAAAAGTACATCAGCAAACTTCATACTGATATTTACAAAAAACTGTGACTCTTCATGTTCTTCAGAGAAGAGGTTGATATTACAAACTTTTGTTTATAATAAGGGCAAAAGCACTTGGAAATATCTGTTATAAATGAAAAAGTCATCTCTGATTATCCAGAGAACAAATTGTATCTCATGTAACAAAGTGAATGGATATAATATTTGCTAGAATTTAAGAAATAAATTGGAGGGAAATGACTGCTCTTTTCTATTATTCTTTAACTGTATCTTCAGTAGTAGTTTGTGCTATAATTTGGGCAATTTACATATGTTTTATTTTTCCTCCATCTTCTGCTTCTGGAGCACTATTTCCCTTTGATTGAGGAGTTGCTGTGACAGAAGATAATGGAGCTCATGGCACTCAGTGGGAAGCCTGTCACTGCTGACTCCAGCTGCTGCCTTTGTTTTCTTTCCTTCTACTCCTCTGATTTTCTTGGGCACAGTGAGAGACAATTATAAAAGCCACAAGTCATTATGAAATATTATACCACCAAATGGTTATTTTTAAGAGCCCGTCAATCTTCTAGGTCTTTGTTTATCTTTAAAAGTGGTAAATTGTATTACTATTTTCTTTTCAATCTACAGCATCAGGATGAGAGCTTCCCATCTGCTTTGGGAAAGGCAATCTTATATTGGGTACAGTTTATGTAATTTCCCATGGAGGCCCTCATTGCATCGACCAAACCCCTTTTGCACTGCGCGCCTCCTTCCTGAAGTCTTCCCGTGTCGACCTTGCTGAGGTGGTCTCTTGTGAATTCCCAAGTCCAGGAATGAATAACCCTCTTTAGAGGATCATCTGGTAGACATTACTGGTGTTCACCAGAATCCGGTTCTTTCTCTGTGTCACAAGGAAGACTATGCTTATCAGGCCACTTGCATATGTAGATGATTCAGAAAACTACCCTTACCAATGGAATATGGGGAAATACGACATCCATCACTTCTGGATTGTGAAAACATGATGGATAATTCCCATGTTTTCTCTCCTCCTGCCATGGCAACTAAGAAGGCCAGTTGTACAGATGGTGAGCTGTAGGTTTGGTGCATCCATCAGCATGTGTGAAGGTGAGACACACTGCCCCACCCAGGCATAAGTACCATTATAGAGTATGTAGGGCAAATAGTGCAAGTCAGCAATAATCTTTTGTCTGTGAAACCACTGACACTTTAGCATAATCCTACCTAATACAGCTAATACAGAGTAGTTTCTTCCATTTTCCGGAAGAAACATGAGGCAGTATGAGTATTACTGACAACCTAGAAATAGTTAGCAGGATATGTGGGTACGGCAGGACTAAAATGTCCCAATAGTTGCTGCCTTACCTCTCTCTACAAAACAAATTCCTAGAGATAACCACAGAACTAGAGAATAAATTATGTGTCAAAGAGGTATAGACAAGAACATGACCTAGGTTAAGAGGCAGTGGGACAATTTGGAAAGAGCACAGGATTTGGATCATAACCCTACTAACTGTATACCATGTTCCAGTTTAAAAGTTTGACAAAAATACCTGGCCCAAGGGTGCCTGGATAGCTCAGGCAGTTAAGTGTCTAACTCGATTTTGGCTAAGGTCATGATCTCAGGGTTGTGAGATCAAGCTCTGCATTGAACTCTGTGCTGGGTGTGAAGTCTGCTTGAGATTCTCTCTCTCCCTCTTCCTCTGCCACTCCCCCTCCCCCCCCCCCAAAAAACCAACAACAACATCTGACCCAGATTTTGTTGTAAACAATTAAACATAATGAATGTAATTTGCAAAATGCCAATAATATAGAATATATAAAAACTCTCATCCTTTCCCAACAGTAAAAAGTGTTCTTTTCCATTAAGTTAGGATTTCTTTTAACATACATTTGAGTACTTTCAGGTTTGTTATTTATTTTAAGCCAGCATATTTTTGAAAAAAGAAATGTGAGTTCTCATTAACTTTGTGGAATTCTCCAATAAACTTCCAGCTTTGAGAAGGAACCCAGCAAGCCAAGGGACTAGCTAGAGCTCAAACTGTTTGTCTTGCTGTTGGTCCTAACTCACTCCCCAATGTGTGTTGAGTGTTCACTCAAATGAGTGGAGGAGAGAACTTCCCAGATAGCAACTACAAATTCAGTAGACAAAACATCACAGTATGTATTCCTTGAGAATGAAGTTCATACATTATTAATCTTTCCCCTTTAGCATATAACATTGCTCACACATTGTGATAAATAATAAAAATACTGTAAATAACTTCACAAATGCTGGACATCATTTATGATATATTTTTCAGGATTTATGGGTCCTTTTTCAAAGTTCCATATTTTCCCTTTAAACACTTTTTTTAAGTTCCATAAAATTAAAATGAATTTTATTGATTTCTATTAATGCTCTTGAGTTTATTTTCATATAACCCTTAAAATCCCAAATCCCATCAGAGGCAAACATAGTATACCAAATTAAAGCACTAAAGCATAATTTTTAGTTTGTTTTCCAAAAATTTTTGCTATATCATCCATTGTCTCTACACCCACATTTCACTAACCAATTTCTATTGTGGCCTGTGGCCTCAGCAAGAAAAATATAACTAATTCCTCTATACAGCACCAACAAGCACAGGAGAAACAAAAAGTAAATATAATAGTATATTTCACCATGTTTCCTATGAGTAGCAATGTTTTAGGTAAACTTTCTGACAAGAAAGAACGTTTTTTGGAAATTAAAAACAATTTTTTAAGAATCCCTTTACATCCTTTGATTTTAACTTAATAACAAATTACAACTATGAGAATCAATCATAAAATCAGTGATGCAAAATTATGACCATTTAATTTCTTTAGTCTCTGGGAAATGTCAGCAAAAATAATTGTACATTAAAGTGTCAAATTCACAACAACCTCACATAAAAAGTCACATTTAGTGGTCTTATTTTAACAGTTTTAGTAAAAATTCATTGACCATATTGAAGTACCAGTTTTTTCTCAACATTTCTCTATCTATATTTGAAACACTGCAATAAAGCAAATCTTAAACCTAACGATTGTCCTGAAATAAGAGATCATTCCTGATACTATAAAGAACTCTTTTTAATAGTTCCAAATAGGATAAGAAAGTAACTTGTCATCTGACATAACGCACGAGCAGCTTATGTCCGTAATTTATGAGGATGCAATGTATGTGTCTTTCTTGAATTTAATGTTAGCTCCATCACTTAATACTTACCAATTTTATGTGACTTCTCTGAACTTGATAGGACTCAGTATCTTCACCTATGAAACAAGTTTAATGAAAGTTGCCGATGCAAGGATTTTTATAAAATTAAATGAGGTTATGAGTTAAAATACTTAATTCATTTCCTAGTAATTGTGAACAACGAATCTTAGCTATCACTACAGTCACCATTCCATTTCTGAACATTAACAAAGATTAAACCTTCAGGAAGTTTCCTATTGTAGATACAGTTTTATAACATGCAGATGGTCACTTTCTTTCAAATGCTTATTCTACGTAGTGATTTGATTTTCTATTCTAAAACCTCCTCTGACAGTTCAGAGAATTTCAATTTTTGTAATCCATAACTCTGAATGATGTTCTTCTGGACCCAACTTAAAAAAACAAACAAACAAAAATAAACAATGTATTGCTATATTTTATAGATACATTGCCTATCTTTATTTTTGTTAGTTTACATTTTGAAATATTATTATAAACTTTCAAAACATTTTTGAGTCAATCTGTTGATATAGGATCAACAAATACTGAAATATGTTGTTATTTATTCTGTTCAGGTAAATTTTGCATAAATTAGCGGTTAGACTTATCTACCAACTATCGTCTAGATTATCAGAAAATGCAGAAAGAAAAAAAAAGAGTAGCTAGGATCTTATATTCACATAAAGTACTTTTCAAAACAGATAAATAAATGGAATTCATTGCTAATTTACCTTGCAAGAATCACTAAACAAAGTTCTTCAAGATAAAGAATTGACATCAGACAAAAATTCAAATTCACAAGAATGAACAAGAGCCAGTTAAAGTAATTATTCAGGCAGGGACGCCTGGGTGGCTCAGTTGGTTGGACGACTGCCTTCAGCTCAGGTCATGATCCCAGAGTCCCGGGATCGAGTCACGCATCTGGCTCCCAGCTCCGCGGGGAGTCTGTTTCTCCTTCTGACCTTCTCCTCACTCATGCTCTCTCTCAAATAAATAAATAAAATCTTTAAAAAAAAAGTAATTATTCAGGCAATTATTATAATGGCAGATATAAACACAACCTTATCAATAACATTAAACATAAATACCTGACTTTTGATATGTTTAATATATTTAATATTATTATTGTTATGGTTGGAATTTTGTCTGTCATTGAATAGTTTTAGATTGTTCTGATGGTTGCACTCCTTAGGATATACTAAAAACCACTGGATTAGACACTAAATGAGTGGACCGTGTATGGGAAGCCTGTCTTCATAAAGCTGTTAAAATGACTACATGAATAAATAAAAAGGAACATATTACAATTATTAGGCATTACTATCTGACAATAATATGGCAATATAAGGGTAACAGGGTAGAAATTATAATTTACTAATTCCATTTTAGGCAATGTTTCATCTGCAAAATCGTGACTCTAAATATGGGACTGTATGCAACCTTATAGGGATGGTGAGCTGGGGCCTTCTCTTATGTATATTTGTTTGTTTTCAGATTTTATTTTTATCTCTTAATACACATTTTCCTAGCTTGTTCCAGTTTCTTCAATTTAATTTATTCTTAACTCATCTTAAGAATTTTAATTAAGATATTTTTAGTTGTATTCTATATTTGAATTAACTATTTTAAAGGGGCATTTGCTCTAATATCTCAGCTCGAAACCCTTCTAATTCTTTATATAGCTGTACTTTTAACATATGCAGAACTATACAAATAAATTTCTGTATCTTTCTACATAAATATTCTGTGCTAAAAAAGGTTTTTTTGGGTTTTTTTTGGAGGGGTTGTGGTTTTGTTTGGTTTTTTTTTTGGTCTCCTTTCCCCAGTTTCTGCTGTGCTAAGATTAGGAATTGTCCAGGTTCTAGCTGAAAAATGATCTCGTTCATATCCTAGGATTTCCCTCTTGTGTTTCTTTTGAATTATGTCTCTTCCTCTCTGTTTATATTTTTTCAAATTACTTAACAATTTCTCATCAGTTAATTATCCTTATCACCATCTACTACAAAGATGGTAGTTATTAAGTATGAGATACTATGCTCTGTTTCATGTTTTGCCTCCATAACCAATTTAAAGCCTTGGGACAGCCCACTGATTAAAGTACTTAAAATTTCATTTATAATTTGGGAAAAATGGAATAGAGAAGGATCCTGTCCAAGATGAAACAGTTGTTAAATGGCAGTGTTGGTATTCAAGCTTGGGTCTACCTGATTATAAAGTTCAAGCTATTTACCACCATAAGACTTTGTAGTATATTTACATTATTCTTATTTAATGTATACTAAATTTTCTTATGGTCTTTTGGCTAAGAATAGAGTTTCATGGTCTCAACTCATCATCTGGGAATCTGATATTTTCCTGTTACTCAAGCCTTGGGGAAAGTGGCTTATAATTAAGTGGGGAAATTTGTAAATGAAGATCAGCATACTACTTGCCTCTATTTCTGAAATGTAAATCTTTGTCCAGATTTAATTAAATCCAAACTTCAAATTTAGATTAGACATACTGTCTGCTTTCAGGAGATTTGCCATACAAGCATGAATGAATGAGTGAAAACAAATAGGGTCAAATTAGTGATTATGCAGTTATGCAGAAATGAGAATGACTCATAAAGTCACTGGGTTAATTTTAATATATATCCATAGAGCATCACCTTAAATTTATACTAAATAAATTGTGTTGATGTTGTTGCTACATTAAAGTAAGACAGACTATTCTTGTATAATTTAGTCAGCAAATGTTTTAATTTCAGATAAGACATTGAAGGCAAAACTGGGCATTTTCAAATTTGGAGAGAAGAGCAATGACTATTCTGCCAAATTGTATGGCATCAGGGTTAAGATTATTATTTTCTTAATTTTCTATTTTCTTCCACACACTCAGATTCCTTTGTCTGAAGGTCAATTAACTTTGGCTAATGTTGAAATTAATTTACTTGGATTCCATTTCGAAAGGTACATAGAGTTTCTGAAACTGTGATTTTTTAATATTTGTTACTAAAGTTTTTATGCATCTTTAAAATAAATACTTTAATCAGCCCCTTCAGACTGAAGGTCTATCTATAATCATGAAGGTGCCCATGATTATAGATATTTTTAAATCACACTCCCTACTTCTGTAATCTTACAAGCATATGTTCACCATAATGACAAACAACAATTTAATATAGATGTATAAATCGTTTTGGAAGTTAGCCACAGTTCTGCCTGCTTTGATCACAGAAACCAGCCAGATGAATGCATTATTTTAGGTGGAATGACAATCAGAATGAATAAACATTTTTACTAAAAAAAAAAAAAAGCCAAAAAACAAAAACATACATGAAGACTAGAATGAACAAACAATAGTGTTGCAGCCTTACACAGATGACTGAAATCAGGTTCAGTTGTTTATTGTTACTATGTTTTATTTATGCTTTATTTATTTACTTATTTTAAATTTCAGCTTTAGCACATAAATAAAAGAGATATTCAGTTAGGCTTCTTAAAATAAACCTATGCAAAACCATTTTAATCTTCCACCTGATTTTTAAAGTTGCCTCCCAATTACATTCCAAAACTTCTTGAGAAAGAAACTGAGATGATAGGTGTTTAAGAGAATATTTCCATATAGTTACATGGCATTGTGCAAAAAAAAAAACAAAAAACAAAAAACAAAACAAACAAACAAAAAAACCCAACAGTTAATATTTGCATTTCAGATCTTAGAAAATATGAATGTCTGGTGATAAAATCCTTACAACAAATATAAGATACAATGTTTCTTCAAAAGCAGTCTGATTACCTTGGCAATTCTCTTATGTTTGGTTTGAGTTATTTCTATTCCTTATTTTTATTCAATTGCTATGGTTTTTGGACAAGGTTTATAGCTTTTGCCAGAAGAAAATCAGTGACAATAACTTAGTGGAACCTTAGTCTCATGAATGAAATAAATGCTTGTCAATCAAGAAGTTATGACCTTTTCTATGCCTTGACCTTTACATTTTCAAGGTGAGCCTATTATTTGGTAGGGAGTAACACAAAACTCCACAGGATGCTCTGTGATCAATACAATCAACAGACCTTCACACTGTATGTTTAAAGGTATTAAGAAGATAAACAAACACATCAGAATTTCACCAGTTGGAACAGTCCTGTATTGGAAGCTTGTCTCATTTGGGGATTTACGATTGATCGCAGCTCCATCCCAAACTCCACAGTGTTATAATTCTCAATGACTCCACAAAAGGAAAGGAGAGCTGCTAGTTAATTTTTAGCAATGGTTTTGGAGTTTAAAGTTGAAGACAATTTGCATATTTACCAATGATATCAACTGAAATATGAGGAAGGCAAAATTACAGTTTTTTTATTGCATTTTATAAACATGGGTTTTTTCCCTTATTCATCTATTAAAAGTGCTCTGAGTACCTACTATGTGTGTCTGTTCTATTCTCTGAGGACACCATGATGAATAAAACATACTTATGTCCCCCTTTAGATCTGATATCTTAGTGCAGAGATCAGTTTTGAACACTTAAGCAGGTATTAAAATATGTAATCAAAATGGTGATAATAACCTGAAAGGAGGGGAGTGTGGATGTGATAAGAGCATACAATAAGGTGTCCTGACTCAGCCTAGATGAATGTGAGAAAACTAGTTTGAGGAAGTCATTTGAGCTGTCTTAAAAGATAAAAAGAAGCTAAGGAGTAAGGAAGTGTCTGACTTAGGTGGAGGGGTAGACCCAAGAGTGGAAACGGGAATGAAGAGGTTGCAGCAGAGAGACCACAATGTTCAACGTCCCTCAAAAAAGAAAGAGCATGTCAGATTTCAGAAAATGGCTGCAGGGGAGGGGATGAAAAGAGTGCAGACATTGAGGGGTGTAAGGCTGACAAGTTTTATTCTTAAATGGCATTTTCCTTGGGAAGGCTCAGCCCCAAGGACCTCTGGGTGAAATCTTTTTCTGCATTCTTAAAGAAGAGCAAATTCTAAAAGCACATACTTTAATTTTATTTCTTACTCATTCCTATTCATTTTATGTCCTATTTAATTGGTCCATCATTTTTATGAAAAAAATTAAAGGAATTTTAACAAAAATGGGAAGTACATTGAATATCAGTGTATACTGTAGTATACAGTACCATAAGTACTACTATCCTACTGTTTGGATTAAAAAATGTTAAGTTTTGCCCTTTGCCCTTCACCTTTTGCCTCATATAAATTGTAACATCTTATCATTAAATTCCACAGTGCATTTCTTATTAAAATGATGAGTTACCTACATAACCATAATGTCGTAATCACCTCTGAGAAAATTAATTGATAATATTAACTAATATTCTGCCCATATTATTTCCCCAATTGCTTGTCAAATATATTTTATTTATATAAGTTATATATATTAATTATATATATTAGTTATATATATTAATTATATAAATATATATTATATATAAAATCCTTGTTTATTGCCTTTTTCATCCAAAATCAAATCATGATCACACAATGTATTTGACTCTTTAACTTCTTTCTTTTTTTCTAGCTTTATAACTAACAAAATTATATCTATTTAAAGTATACAATGTGATAATTTGAGGTATATAAATGATGTAAAATAATTATCACAATTTTGTCAGTTAACACACCCGTCACTTCACACGGTTGTTGTTTGTGTGTGTGATAAATAATGCTTACGTGAGTACAGAGGACAGTACTATTAACCATAGTCACCATGCTGCACATTGGATCTCCAGACTCATCTTACAACTGAAGGCTTGTACCCTTTGACCGACATCTCCCCATCATTTCCTCCACCCCCAGCCTCTGGCAACTACCATTTACTCTCTGTTTTTACGAATTCAGATTTATAGAGTACTCATCTGAGCGAGAGCATACGGTATTCACCTTTTTGGGTTTATTTCACTTAGCCTAATGTCCCCTGGGTTCAACCATTCCGGCAAAAATGACCTTTGTTGTCATGGTTGAACACCATACCTGTGTGTGTCTCTGTGTGTGTGTGTGTGTGTGTGTGTGTGTGTGTGTCTTCTTTAACCATTCCCCTGATGATAGACACTTATGTCGTTTCCGTATTTTGCTACTGTACATGCAGATACCTTTCCCACATCCTGTTTTCATTTTTTTTTTATATATACCAAAAATTTTTTTTGGATAATACCAAGAAGTGGTTTTGCTGGATCATGTGGTCTATTATCTATTTCATTCTACTTGAAATTTTAAGAATTTTTATTCTGATACAGTTTATCTATAACTTGGAGAACTTCCATATCTTCCTGAGATTGTCTTTTGGCAATGACTTTCTCATCTTTTATTTTCCTTATTTTTTATTAGACTTTAATTTTTGAGAAATATGTATAATAAAAACAGAATTCTGGATTTTTTTACTCTATACCCTTTTAAGATGTTTAACTTTCTTGTTCTGTGCTTTTTCACATGTCTAGGGTTTTTTTTTTAATTAGATGTGGGTCATTATTATGTTTTGTGTTATGGAGTGTTTAGATACTGTTTTCTACCTTTAAGGAACTTGACAGTAGTTTCAGGCACAGACTTAAGTTACATTTGGATCAATTTGATATTTTGAGGTTTCTTCTATGCTTTATTAGGTTGGGTCTAATGTATATCAGATCTAATTTACACTTAGCACTTAGGTATGACCTAAGAGATCACTTACTGATTCATCAAGACCTCTCAGATTGGATGGAATTTGAACATCTCTAAGTCCTGTGTATATTCCAAGAAATGCTTGGTTTATAGCTCCCTGGGAATTGGTCTTTACTCTTATAATTTCATCTAACACATGATATTCAGAAAAGACTAATGGGAGTCTATCTGCAGATTTCTGAAGTTTCCTTTTTTGTTGTTATGAATTTGATTTTCCTGTAACTCTCTTCTCTCCAGCACTGTATCTTACAAATTTCAGCCATCTTGTCCTCTGTCTTCTTGACACAAAGGAACCTCTATTTTCTGCTTGAGCTCCCATCCCTTTTCCATGACCCCAAATTTTTCTCCAAGCCAAAACCCAGAATGATTACTAGGGTCCTCTGCTTTGCTTTTCTTCCCACAGGGACCACAATTCTGTCCTGATTATTGTTCCAGTGTTCCAGATATTTAAGTCAGGTTGCCAAGTTCTATTACCACTAACTCCTTATTGCCAGAAGCCTTACTTTTTTTTTTAATTGTTTAAGTGATAGTGTTGCTGTAGTAATAACTTATTAAATACTAATGGAAAGAAGAAGTTTAAACTGCTTTTTCCTCAATTTAACATTTTTTTAAGTTTCCTGTCTTTAATGATGTCTCTAATAAACAACATATGACTATAAATAAAAATACTTAAAAACTGTATTATGGTCAAAACCACCAAAGCTCTTAGTGAGTTTCACCTAACATACTAACTGTATAAATAATATTAATTATATAACCACCAATTTAATTATATAATTATCATACAACCATTAATCATATAACCACAAATATACTCTTATTATTTATAGTTATATAATTTTAAGGTTTTTTTACTAGAAATAAAATGGAAACATAGGCCATAACCACATTTATCTTCTAAGCTTCTTCTAATATCCAGTTTGAGAAATCTCTACTACAGAGCCTTCAAAGAATTTAGAATATATATGTATATAATTATGAAATCATAATATATGGTATACATAATAAATTATATATAATAATCTATATATATGTAATAAATTTTTAAGTATCATGCTTCCAACAGCTTCCCTTCCCTGACCTGAAACAACTGGGCCTCAGACTTTCTGTATAAACAATTTAAGTAAAATGATTTTCATGGTCAGAAAATAAAGATTCAGTACAAGTCTTTAGCTTTACTTTCAACAAGTCTGTATCACATAAAATCATCTGAACTAGAAATTTCATAGCTTCTCTCATGAGAAACATTAGAACAAGGAAGTATAAATTTATTAAGAAGAGAAATTCAAAAATAGAAAATAGAAGAGGGACGCCTGGGTGGCTCAGTTGGTTAAGCGGCTGCCTTCAGCTCAGGTCATGATCCCAGCATGCTGGGATCGAGTCCCACATCGGGCTCCTTGCTCGGCAGGGAGCCTGCTTCTCCCTCTGCCTCTGCCTTCCACTCTGTCTGCCTGTGCTTGCTCCCTCGCTCTCTCTCTCTCTGACAAATTAAAAAAAATAATAATAAAAATAAATAAAAAAGAAAATATTGCACAGGTTTTTGTTTGTTTTTACCTAACTTCTCAGGACACCTGGTTCATTTAGTCAGCAGAGCTTGTCACTCTTGATCTCAGGGTTGTGAGTTCAAGCCCCACGTTGAGTATAGAGATTACTTATAAATAAATCTTTAAAAAAATAAAACTAATTTCTCATACCCAGTGACTATCTCAGTGGCTAAAATTATGCTTGCTTATAGTCACACTATTTGTAAATCTGTCATAAAAATTTACCCCAGACCAATGTTACTTAATATTGGGACTGATAAATGCAACTACATTAAAAGCTTTTTCTGAGTATACTTTAATATGAAGGACTTTTAATGGTGTGTGCCAAACCAAAGTTCTAAGCTAAAATGAAAAGTCTGCTCATAGTCTTATAAATAATAATTTTACAAGACTTTATTTCAATATATACCAAGATACAAAAATAGCAAATAAAGAGATTTAAAAGGAATTTATTTGACTTGCTCATTTGTCATTTTTTTGTGTCTCACTCTTCAAATAACCCTTGTCTAGTAATTCCCAGCTATGCAGGTTATGTTAAAACCTAAAAAATTCACATACTTAACTCCACTTCCCCCAGTGTGCTATAACTGGTCCTTGCTAACAGCATATCAGTGAATAATGCCAATAATGTTGCCAGTCACATAGAGAATATAGTTGTCATATGTTATCGCTATCTGGCTGTCTAGTGGTGTAATAGTGACTACTCTTTCGTGTTCATGTTATGAGCTTCACAGTACTTTTCCCTACTCCCATTTAATTAAAATATCCATTCTCCTAGCCAGCAGTTGGAGGACTACTGATTTTACTCAGCAACATAACACTAAGGTGTAGAAGACACATGCCCTGGATTTAAGTATTAATAGTTCAAAGACTATTTATGTTTCTTTTTAACACAAAAGAATGACTAACAAATGAACATCATTTCATCATTCAAAATGCAAAAGAACATCATTTAAAAATGAAAAATGTACTGCAGAATTGTAAAAGACATTACTGAATGCTGATGACTTCAAACAGGAAGAGAACTTTTGAGACAGGTAATACATCAATTTATACCTAAAAGAGATAGTTGTTTAATTTGGTAATAACCATATTTAAAAATAACCCCAAAGTCATTTTTTAAAAAGATTTTATTTATTTGACAGACAGAGATCACAAGTAGGCAGAGAGGCAGGCAGAGAGAGAGGGGGAAGCAGGCGCCCTGCTGAGCAGAGAGCCCAATGCGGAGCTTGATCCCAGGACCCTGAGATCCTGAGATACTGACCTGAGCCAAAGGCAGAGGCTTTAACCCACTGACCCACCCAGGTGCCCCCAAAGTCATTTTTTAAGTAAGGATCTAAAGTAATTTGTTTGAAATTTGGGACTTATATTCATATATATGTGTAACCCTAGTAATTAAGACAATTGGGATTATTAATATCCTTTGTCACAATCTCCCAAACAGAAGGCTTCAAGAAAAGCAAGGATTGGTAAACCTCATGTTCAGTGTACCAACCTATAATAGCAAACTGGCACTGAATGCGTCAAACAACAGTCAATTTCTTCTCTGAAATTGACTTTCTTTTTTTTAAATTTTTTTTAAATTTATTCATTTGTCAGAGAGAGAGGGAGAGAGAGAGAGAGGGAGCACAGGCAGACAGAATGGCAGGCAGAGGCAGAGGGAGAAGCAGGCTCCCTGCCGAGCAAGGAGCCCGATGTGGGACTCGATCCCAGGACGCTGGGATCATGACCTGCGCCGAAGGCAGCCGCTTAACCAACTGAGCCACCCAGGCATCCCTGAAATTGACTTTCAAAGCATGTATCTTATGCCCCATAAAGACAAGGTAGGACAAATATTTCATTAATTCAAGTGTTTTCTCCTTTCCTCAATGTTCTTGTTTGTTTTTATTATTATAGTGCTTTTATTATTACAGGTAGATGCTCATATGTACTTTGAGCAATTTTACTTACTTTTCTTTCTGACATTCAATTTCCATGTAGAACCAACTATTCGATAATATAATCAAATGACTTAAAGACAAATTATGAAATTATTTTTCACCAAACATTATCGACTTAGAGTTGTTTTAACATGTGCTATCATTTATATTGCATTTGTAAAAAAAAAAATTAAACTCACTTTTATTTCTGTCATTATAATGATTATTTCCTGAGCTTTTCTGTCACAACTTTTCACTTCTTAAATGTTTTTCACCCTCCTTTTACAAGTGTATGCCATTATGTATTGGTTTGGTATGTATGGTTTGTATGGTATTGGTATGAAGGTGATTTGAATGGTTTCCGAGTCCCTAAAGACACACATTTATTTCTCTAACTTCCCAAAACAAATTACAATAGGACTGAGTATATATTCTTGGCCCCTCCATGAACCTTTCAAAGATAATGTAAATAGTATTCAATTGTCTTTTGGCACTTAGTATTATTTGAGAAAATGTCTAAGAAATCTAATTTTTGTTCTGTAACTGGCAAATATTTTTAGCTTACATATTTCTACTTTCCAGGAGAGTTTACAGTGTTACCCACATCATTGTTACTGGCTGTTTTCCTTCTTCTGTGATGAATAGGGACCCATTCCCACCCACATTTTCACACTGGACAGGTTACATGGTGGTCGTGCCCTTACACATTAAGCCATTTCTTAAAACTGTAGCAAAAAGTTATCACTTGTAACCCAACTTACTGCGTCTAACAGACATTCATCTCATGTGGTCCTCCTCAGCTGAAGCAGAACCTCCCCCCATACATACACATTCATTATTTTAACTAATAAGACACAAGACACTTTCATTCTTCAGCATGTAAAACTATCACGGACCTGAATGTCCGTGCCCAAACTGTTTTACTAATGAAGTCAATGAATCATCTCCCCATCCACACTCACTCATAGCATTCTCCTAATTCATATCTCTTTGGTTTTGTAAGGGAGAGTGGGAAAAAATAAGTTATGTGCATGGGAGTGAGATGAGAGATACCACAGTATATTAGTTATCTGCTACTGTGTGAAACTGATCTCCAAACATGAGCCTTAAACAACAAATGTTTATTATTTCACAATTTATAGGTCAGAAATTTTGTAGAGGCTTAGTTGGATGGTTTTGACTTAGTTTCTCTCATGAATTTGTAGTCAGGGTGTCAGCCCGAGATGCTGTCATCCCAAGGCTTAATGGGTCTAGAGAATCCACTTGCAGGATGGCTCACTCACATTAATGGCAAGTCATTCGTGTGACTCCATATTGTCTATTGGCAGGATGTTTCAGTCCCTTGATGTCTTGATCTCTCCAGAAAGCTGCAGGAGTGTACAAATCACAGTCTTGGTGTGCCCAATAATGAGTGATTTATGAGAAAGCAAGATGAAGATAGCAATGTCTTTTATGATGTGAACTTGGAAAAAAAAACTGTAATTTCTACAACATCTCATTGGTTACATAGGTGGCCCTATGTGGAGTGGGGGAGGGGACTGTAGCTATATGTGGATACTAGTCAAAAGGGATCATTAGAAGTCATCTTGAGGGCTCACATTATCCCTATATTCCTCACACACAGCCACACAAGAAAATTTACCACTGTATTTTTGTGTTTGGAGAGGCTTTGCATTGTTAAATCCTGGAGCAAAGAGCGGCTGATTAAATCACCCTGACCGACTTGCTCAGTTATTTAATTTTATTTTTTTTTCCTGTGGGAATGCTTCTTACACCAGTGATCTTGGATTTATTGAATAATTGCACCTCATTTTTTAAATGATGTGTGTTTAGTGAATGGCTTGTGTTTAGTTAATATTTGGTCCTAATTCTGATAATGCAAATTCTAAATGCCAGGTGTGATATGTCAACTTTTTGTCTTCATATGTACTTACTTTCAGAGAAATTGATCCCATGATTAATAGTCCTATGTGCTTCTATTTTCCAAATAAAAGCCTATTCTTGGTAACTTGCTTTATTAATTTACATTGAGTAAAATTAATTAATGGTAGGAGACTTAATGTAATTAAAACTAATAAAAGTGTTAAGAAACCTTATGTAGACAGAGAAAATTATTAGTAAGTCTATTTATTACCAATGTATTTTCAATTTTAATCATATCATACATTGTTGGTACAAAGTATATGAAAGTAGTGCAAACCAAGAACATGATCATGTAAACTAGCTGAAAGGACAAAATATACACAGTAAAAGAAAGTTTAAAGATAAAATGCACTAGCTTTTCAGAGATTGGAAAGTTAAAAGATAGGGATGCCTGGGTGCTTCAGTCCATTAAGAATCTGATTCTTTTTTTTAAAAATTTTATTTATTTATTTGACAGAGATCACAGTAGACAGAGAGGCAAGCAGAGAGAGAGGAAAGCAGGCTCCCTGCTGAGCAGAGAGCCCGATGTGGGACTTGATCCCAGGACCCTGAGATCATGACCTGAGCCGAAGGCAGCGGCTTAACCCACTGAGCCACCCAGGCGCCCCAAGAATCTGATTCTTGATTTCACTTCAGGTCATGATTTCGGGATCATGATGAGGGCTCACGTCAGGCTCCACTAGGAGCCTGCCTAAGATTCTCTTTCTCTCCCCCTGCCTTCCCCCCAACGCTCGTTTGGACACCCTCTCTCTTAAAAAAAAAAAAAAAAAAAAAAAAAGGAAAGAAAGTTAAAGATAGATACATTGACTGTAATATTTTTAGATAGACTATTAAGAAAAAACAATACTCAGAAAAATAATCCTTTTGTAATTTGTTATTCAGTTAACTTATTTTTTAATGTTATAGTGTATTAAGAAAAAAGATTTAAAAGGTGGGCAACAATTCATATTCATGAGTATTTTAAGTAAAGTATAAGGACTATACTTATATCTCCACTTGCTGATTTTGATGATATAATGTCTGATAACAGAAATTTTTAGTGCCACATGAAACACTGAATTATTTCTTTCCCAAGATTGAAATACTATTTTTCTTCCCTGGTGTGATGTTGAAGTTTTAAAGTCTTGTCACTGATGTTGTGTTTCAACTGCAGTGATCTACACTTGAATAATAAAATAGTAGTTGTGCTGACAAAAAAGCAGGTAAGAAAAATGCTTGTCTTGCTGATTTATGTACATCTTACATTTATATATAATCCTACCTGAATCCATGTCATATTCTGGAAGAGTATGAAAAAAATGTTAATCTTTTCCAGATATTCAACTATAAAACCTACTTCCTATATTTTATCTGTTAAAGAAACAGAAAAATCAGGTATTTCATCTGATTAAGAAAATTTACTCTAATACATAATCTTGAGTAAATGACATAAATAGCATTAAGAAGAATCAAGAGTTAAGTGTGAATAATTAAAATTACTAACCAGAGGAAAGTACTAGTAGCTATATTGAAAACTTGACTAGAGATTATCCCTCTTTATTTATTTGCCATAATTCAATCATGGGAAATACCCACATTTTGCTTAATTCTAAATTTCTCAGAAACTGGATTCTATTCTATCCATCCAAACTGATTTATAGTTTTTGTTTTTTTTTTCTCATCCCTTTCTTCTATCTAGCCTAATGAATTTAACTCTATATCTTTTTAAACAGAACTTATACGATAACAATGTTTGTTTAAATTCCAAGCATACCAAAACTTGTTAACCCAATTATTTTGGAACTAAGGTGGCACCTTCAAATGAGAATATATTTAAAAACAAGTCTACAATTTTAATGGACTTCAGTCAGTAATCTCTCCCTCAACATGAAGTTTTACTTCTCCTTGAGATAGACTGACAACTGAATTTATAGTCAAATAATTGATAAAATATTTTATCTTTTTGTTTTAATATATTATGTTGTCTCTTAAAAACATCAATTATTTTTACTCACAAAATTACTCAAATACATTATCCCGTTTCTTTGTTTATGTTGGATAGATTTTTACTTAAAAATGATTATTATCAATATATGCCAAATTCATATTAAAATAGTGTAAAAGCAGAAGGCAAATTACTGATAATAAGCAAAGTTGAAGAAATGTTAAAAAATTGGTTGAATATGTGCATTTTTTTATTATTTCCTTTTCCTTTTTTTCCCAAGTTTTTATTTAAAAGCCAGTTAACATACAGTGTAGTATTAGTGTCAGGTGTAGGAGTAAGGGTGATTTATCATGTACATACAACAGTTCGTGCTCATCACGGGTGGCCAACTTAATCCCCATCACCTATTTAACCCTCCCCCCACCAACCTCCCTCCAATGACCATCACTTTGTTCTCTCTTATTAAGAGTCTGTCTCATATGATAGTTATGGACATTGGGGAGGGTATGTGCTATGATTAGTGCTGTGAAGTGTATAAACCTGGCGATTCACAGACATGTACCCCTGGGGATAAAAATTTGTTTATAAAAAATAAAAATTAAAAAAAAAAAAGAGTCTGTCTCTTGGGGCGCCTGGGTGGCTCAGTGGGTTAGAGCCTCTGCCTTCGGCTCAGGTCATGATCCCAGGGTCCTGGGATCAAGCCCCACATCAGGCTCCCTGCTGAGCAGAGAGCCTGCTTCCTCCTCTCTCTCTCTGCCTGCCCCTCTGCCTACTTGTAATCTCTGTCTGTCAAATAAATAAATAAAATCTTAAAAAAAAAAAAAGAGTCTGTCTCTTGGTTAGCTTCTCTCTTTTTTTTCCTCTCTACTGAACATGTGCATTTTAAATTATCACCTTCCCAATCACTGTTGGTTATATATCAACAGAATAGGAGAAAGGGAAGTTATGTAAATAATAAATTACTTTTTAAAAAAATTCCAGTAGCATGTCAGTTTGTTAAGCAAATTTGCCATTTGGTGGAGAAAGAACACATGAATTTCCCAGGGTCAAATGGGCATTGAAGAAGGAAATCAAACTTAAATTGGTCTTGAAACTCTGCAGCAAAGAAGGCTGCCTGCAGGAAGGGACAAGGGCAGCCAGGGAGAAAATGGCGGAAGGTGTACTATAGGGGACATGAATGACAAAAGACATAATGGTGTCAAAGTCCCACAGATTTGCACTAAGAGGACCGTCAATGTTTGGGTACCTGTTATACCCGGGGATACGTAATAATTAAGAAAGAATTTTACATAGTACCAGGTAAGAACAAACCGTTTCATTCCATTACTCTTCTTTCTTCTGCCCCCTCTTCCCACCTGTCTAACACCAGAGGGTTTACAGGTGATGCAGAGGCAGAAAAAGCAGAATGAACAATGGTTCAAGTTTCTAAGTCAGCCTGAGATGTGGTGAGAGGAGATGATCTCAATTATAAAAAGTTAATGTCGTCACAGCAAAGGACACTATTAATAAAATGAAAAGGCTACTTATGGGCATGGGAGAAAATATTTGTAAACCATATATCCAATAAGGAGTTAATAAGCAAAATATACAAGGAAGACTCAATAGTAACAAATAAATAAACACCCCCCCAAAAAGCCCAAATAACCCAATTAAAAATGGGCAAAAGACATGAGTAGACATTTTTCAAAAGAAGACATACAAGTGCCCAACAGGTCTATGAAAAGGTGCTCAGCATCACTATCATCACGGAGATGCAAATCAGAATCAAAATGAGGTCTCTCACTTCTGTTAGGATGGCTATCACCAAAAGAAGAGAAAACAAATGCTCAGAAGCATGTGGAGAAAAGGGAATCCTTGCACACTAGTGATAGGAATGTAAAATGGTAGAGCCACTATGGAAAACAATGTGAATCTCCTCAAGAAATTAAAAATAGAACTACCATTTGATCCTGTAATCCCACTTGTGGATATATTCCCAAAGGAAATTAAGAGAACATACTGAAGAGATAGCTGCACGCCCATGTTCATTGTAGTATTATTTCCAATAGCCAAGGCATGGAAATAATCTAAGATGAATGGATAAAGAAAATGTGATAGTTATACACACACACACACACACACACACATATCATCATTATAAGGATACAGAGATATCATTATATATATATCATTATATACAACATAATTGTATAAATGAAATTTATATCAATATCATATATTAATGTAATACATATAATGTATAATATATTACACATTATATATACTATAGTATATATATTATATATACTATATGATATATCATGTAATATAATATAAGGTATAATATGTATTACATATTTATATATTATATTTCATATAATATAATAATTATATAATAATTATATGTTTGTAATACAATATAATATATTAATATCTTATATGATGTATTGTATTATTTATATATTTTAATATATATTTATTATATATAATATAATGTGTGCTATATATTTATATATATCATATAAATGTGACATATATAACAGAATAGAATTCAGCTATAAAACAGAAGAAAATCTTGTCATTGGGACAAAATGGTTGAAGCTGGAAGGCAATTTGCTAAGTGAAATAAACAAAACAGAGAAAGACAAAGTGCATAATATTGTTTATATGATCAATATAAAAATGAAATAAAATTTTAAAAAGTTCCACTCATGAAACAGAGGAGAAAATGATTGCCAAGGACCAGAGCTAGGGGAAATAGGGAGAGACAGGAAAGGGCAGAAACTTTCAGTTATAAGACAAATAATGTCTGAGGATTAAGTGTATAATGGTGACTATTGCTGATAACATGTATTATATAGTTCAAATTTGCAAAAAGAATTAAATGTTCTGACCAAAAAAACTAGAAGTTAAATATGTGAGGTGAAAGATATGTTAACTAACTCAATGGGGGAAGAAATTCTTGTAAAGGGATAGAAAATCATCATATTATATAGTTTAAATAACTTACAACTTTCTGTGTAATTATACCTCAATATAAATCAGAAAAAATAAATTAAGGCTATGATTTCAAGTAGGGAGATCACTTTCAGCTGAGGTATTACCAGGCCACAAGGAACTAGATACAAAACTGAGTTTAAAGATAGCAGTGAGAAAAAGTCAAAAACATAAACAAGTGTTCCTATGTTCCTGTTTATGCCCCATGCGTAAAAAAAAGAAAGATTTCAAAGCTAAAATACATTAGATATTAGAAAAATATTAAAAGATTACTGGGATTATAGTAAAACAAAGAATAGGAATAAAAGATTGATTCACATGGAATCAAATAAATGTTAAAAAGAAAGTTGGGACGCCTGGGTGGCTCAGTTGGTTAAGCAGCTGCCTTTGGCTCAGGTCATGATCCCAGTGTCCTGGGATCGAGTCCCACATCGGGCTCCTTGCTCGGTGGGGAGCCTGCTTCTCCCTCTGCCTCTGCCTGCCACTCTGTCTGCCTGGGCTCACTCGCTCTCTCTTCCTCTCTCTGACAAATAAATAAAATCTTAAAAAAAAAAAAAAAAAAAAGAAAGTCAACAACCTGTGAATAAATATATAAACTATGCAAAATGTAATTAAAAGATAAACATGAACGTTTAACTGATGAGTTTACTGTTTTGACAAAACAAAGTATTTTATTAAAATATGTGATCTTTCTTTTCTAAGGGTTCTTATTTGAGGCTTAAGTGTAAGCACGGATCTGAGATTATCAGTATCAGTTCACTAAAATTAGGGGAAAAATAGTTTGGACCATTTACTTTAGTTTCTGGGCCTCAGCTTCTACACTTCATTTACTGCATGTTATTTTTCTTTGAAGTTTTAATTGCTTGTGAACTGATGCAATTTAATGCACGATTTTGTATTCATTCACTCTAGTTTTCTCTGTTTCTCTCCAGTTTCTTCTTATATTCTACCAAATGAAACCCAACTCGGTTTTGTACTATGTGAAATAGAGCCAATAAAGATAGTTTTAAATGCATTGTCTATTCTTTTTTTTTTTTTTAAGATTTTTTATTTATTTATTTGACAGACAGGTCACAAGTAGGCAGAGAGGCAGGCAGGGAGAGAGGAGGAAGCAGGCTCCCTGCTGAGCAGAGAGCCCGATGTGGGGCTCGATCCCAGGACCCTGGGATCATGACCTGAGCCGAAGGCAGAGGCTTTAACCCACTGAGCCACCCAGGTGCCCTGCATTGTCTATTCTTTTTTTTTTTTTTTTTTTAGATTCACATATTTTTTTTTAATTTTTATTTTTTATAAACAAATTTTTATCCCCAGGGGTACATGTCTGTGAATCGCCAGGTTTATACACTTCACAGCACTAACCATAGCACATACCCTCCCCAATGCCCATTACCCAATGCATTGTCTATTCTTAATGTAGAATTTAAACAACCTTTTATGTTGTTGCTAAAATTTGCTATCAGGATAAATTAGTATCTCAATAGAAAATTGATTTATCCTTCTAATCTTTTTCCCCCCCAAAAGTGAAAAACTAATACAATTAAAATAAATATTCCTATGATAATAAAAATAAAAACTTAATACAGGGGCTTCTGGGTGGCTCAGTCAGTTAAGTGTCTGAGTCTTGATTTTGGCTCAGGTCACGGTGTCAGGGTTCTGAGATCAAGTCTGGCATCAGGCTTTGCCCTGGACGTGGAGTCTGCTTAAGATTCTCTCTTTCTCTCTCCCCCCCTCAACCCCCTCTCAAAAAAATAAATAAAAATAAATGCATTTCATTGATTAATAATTAATGTCTATGCAATTTACATTTCAAAAGGTCTTTTTCTGAGTGTCTTAGAACAAGCAAATGCACCTGGTTATTTTATTTGATTTAAATATTGCACTTTTTTACAAAATTTTAAAGTGCATTTTTGTAGTTATTTTAAAATGGTAGAAAAGCCAAGCAGACAGATTTATTAGAGTTTAAGGGTAAAAACATTTACAGAGCAGAGTGAAAAGACTTCCCTGCCCTCCATGTATTTTAAATCCTTGATGAAGACCCAAGAGTAAAATTAACTTGGTTTAGCACAGGTTGAATATAGACCAATAGATGGTGCTTTGAACAATACAATGAATCTTATCTATATTTTAATTTTATGATAATAATTTATGTGGGAAATTGAAGAAATATTTAAAGTTTATTCTTCCTGATACTGAAGGTTAGTGGTTTTAGCATCAGGAGACAGTGATATTAAAATCAACAGTCTATTTTCTTGGGGCACCTGGGTGGCTCAGTGGGTTAAGCCTCTGCCTTTGACTCAGGTCATGGTCTCAGGGTCCTGGGATGGAGACCCGCATCCAGCTCTCTGCTCGGTGGGGAGCCTGCTTCCTCCTCTCTGTCTGCCTCTCTGCCTACTTGTGATCTCTCTCTCTCTCAAATAAATAAATAAATAAGAATCTAAAAAAAAAAATCAACAGTCTATTTTCTCAATTGCCATTTGCTTTTATTTTAATAGGTTTAGTACAAGTTTGATGGTTTCCCCAGAGAAATAAGATGTGCGGGTCCTATCAATGTACAACTTACTGTCCATATTATTCTCATATCAATGGATTTGTATAATGTCAGCTATTCTTTTATTAAAATGGTTTAATACTTATGAGTGAAAACCAATGAAGCCATTAAGGGACTGAGCTTTCTAATTATGTACAGCACAGGTAGAGCTGAGGTATTAAAAATAGAATATGTGACTTAAAATCTAAAAATTTGAAAAGCATATTGTGATTCGGGAAGATGAGGAATGTCTTGATAAAGGTAAAATTATACTTTCCAGCCCATTTTTCTTTAAGTCTTGAGTATATGAAGAATTCTTAACCTGCTATCTGTGGGGATTCATGATCCTGCTAAAATTGTTCATAAACTTTGTGTCTGTAGATTGTAAGGGGACAGGGGAAGAACTGGGGGTGTGGGAGGACAGGTCAATTGGGTAATTTTTTTTTAAAAAACAGCTTTATTGAGGTATAATTGTTATATAAAAACCATAGATATTTAATGTGTATAATTTGATGACTTTTGACATATGCATACACCCATGAAACCATTACCACAGTCAAGGTTTCCTTGTGCCTTTTTGGTTTATATGTTTGCATGTGTCTTTTGTGATAAGAACACTTAATATGAGATCTACCCCTTAAATGTTTAAGTGCACTGTGAAATATTGTTAGCTTTAGATTTTACATGAATAGATAGTATATATGTCTAGGGGCTGACATCTAGAACTTACCTTACACAACCGAAACTTTAACTTATTGAATAACTCCCACTGACCCCTCCCTCCAGTTCCTAACAAGCATCATTTCATTTTCTGCTTCTGTAAGTCTGATAATTCTAGATACGTCATATAAACGGTATCATGTAGTAGTTTTTTCTTCTGTGACTGGCTTATTCCACTTAACATAATGTCGTTCAAGTTCATCTCTACTGTGAAAATGACAGGATTTCTTTCTTTTTTAAGGCAGAGTGGTATTCTATTGTATATACATACACATTTTATTTTTCTCTTCATCAGCTGATGGCCATTGAGTTTGTTTCCATACCCTGGCTATCATGAAAAATGCCATAACAGACATGGAAGTGAAACTATCTCTTTGAGACCTCCTTTCAACTCTTTTGGAGATATACCCAGAAGTAAGATTGATCATATATCTCACAATGGGTTAATATCCTAAATATTTCAACTCTTACAACTCAATAGCAAAAACCAAAAGAGAAACAGAACAAAACAAACAAAAATAGCCTGCCTAAAGAATGGACAAAGGACTTGAGTAGACATTTCTCCAAAGACATACAAATGGGTGACAGGTGTATCTAAAGTGCTTAATATCCTCAATTAGTAGGGAAGTACAAAATCAAAACAATGAGCATCACACCTGTTACCATGACTGTTATGAAAAACAAAAACAAAAACAAATGATTACCTATTGATAAAGAGGTGGAGAAATTAGAATTCTTTTGTACTGTTGGTGGGAACATAAAATGGTGTATCTGCTATGGGAAACAATATGGAAGTTCTTCAAAAAATTAAAAATACCATCACCATATATGACCTAACAATCTCACTTTTGGGTATATGTCTAAAAGAATGAATAATGTGTCAAGTTTTCAATAAATTGGCTCTCTGATACAAACAAGGTTAAAGATAACTTTAATTTCACATCTAATGCCTCAATAAGAAATAAATAATAATGAAATCTTTATTTGAAATATAGATATCCCTTTTAAGATTCCTTAAATTAAGGAACTGCTATTATTTTCATATTAATCAACTGAACAAATATAGTATTTTTATAAAGAGAATCCTTATTCCACAAAGTTAGAGTTTAAAGATAAATTTCCATTTTTTAAAGATTTTATTTATTTATTTGACAGACAGAGATCACAAGTAGGCAGAGAAGCAGACAGAGGGAGAGAGGGAAGCAGACTCCCCGCTGAGCAGAGAGCCTGATGAGGGGCTCGATCCCAAGACCCTGAGACCATGACCTGAGTCGAAGGCAGAGGCTTAACCCACTGAGCCACCCAGGAGCCCCTAAACTTCCATTTCTGCAGACAACAAAAGAGAAAAGAACAGCACTAAAGCTCATTATATACAAAACCAAAGGGAAAACCATGGTGACAAAACTGATAATCATTTTATGAAGTCATTACTATAAAAAAATAAAAAATAAAAACAGAAGAAAATGCCTGGCTCACTACATCTCAGACTGAAAATGAGCTACGGACCTATCACTCTTTTAGCATTGGGGAATCTGTCTGAATTTATTTTTGCTTTGACAATTGAAAGCAATACAAGTGTTTATCTAATTGGCTAACTGCAGGTTCAGTGAGCCTTGCTTCCTCCAATATGGTGGGCAGGAGGCTAATTGTTTATGAAATTATTCTCATACAATAAAATGTATGTGTTTAAAATTAAGGTTAAAATGAATAAATGACTAAATAAATAAATTAAATTTAAGGTTTTTAAAGAAAAAAGTCATTCATGTTAAATTGTGTCTTCCCACTTAACATAGACTGACAAAGTTAGGTAAACAGTATCATAACCAATAAATACTGTAATATTTAAATAAATACTGTTCTTTTTTACAAGAGAATTTTCACAATTAAAGTATTTTCACAAAAGTTTAGGGGAAAAAGAAGCAGGGGGGAGTATTTTTATTAGATAAGGAAGCATATCTAATATATTAACAAGTGCCTCATACAGATTTCCTATATGAGGCACTTATTAATCAATTTGTTAATTCAGACAAACTACTAGACAATCAGGAACTACAAATGTGACTTATATTTGAAAACAATGACTTGAAAAAAGAGAGAGGTAGGATCACTTCAGATTCTTTATGACAAGAGATTGGCAGTTAGAGATTGGCAGTTAGTGCAAGACTGTACCAGAGAGATAAAACAAAGAACGCCGGAGTTCTTTGAATATAAAGCAATATGCCAAGCGGCATATGTTCTGAGCAAAGAAAATGAGATATATGCCTATTTAACAACAGCCCATTCTGAAAAAGGCTATGAGGTTTATACTTCCTTGAGAGTATTTTACAAGACACCAGTGAAGCCATTAATGACCTGTGTCATTCTACTTAATAAAAGCTTTCAGAAATCTAGAAAAGTATCATTTTAAAAAATATTGACATTACCTAAAGCATAATGCAATAGAATGTAGACGACCTTCATATTTTATCAATTGATTTGTATTTGGAAATTAAGAATACAGCATTGCAATTTAGTTGAAATTTTATTGATGACTACATATTTGAGTTTATGACATTTTTTCAAACAAAACTCTAGTTTCTCTTTCACATTCAAGAATAATGGGGAATATCAAATCATTATGTTGTGCACCTGAAACTAATAGTTAGATATATAGATATAGATATAATGATAAAGACTAAAGCATATTACGAAAAACTCCCCAATCTATATTTTTAATAGATTTTTATCACCATAGTAATTTATCTCATTAATATATATTAATCATTATTTTAAAGTATCTACTTCTCATTGTCAGATTTCTAAGGGAACTGTTTTTTTTTTTTTTAAGATTTTATTTATTTATTGACAGACAGAGATCACAAGAAGGCAGAGAGGCAGGCAGGGGGGCGGGGAAGCAGGCTCCCTGCTGAGCAGAGAGCCCGTGTGGGGCTCGATCCCAGGACCCTGGGATCATGACCTGGGCCGAAGGCAGAGGCTTTAACCCACTGAGCCATCCAGGTGCCCCCAAAACTTAAGGGAATTGTATCAAGGAAGAAAAATGTTTGGGAAAGTCATTTGGACAACATCTTGTTTGACTTCTGATTTAAAGTCAGTTTTAAAAAATCAATGAATCAAGTCAGTTTTTAGCTTTGCAATATTAAATATTTATTTTATTAACCAAATAAAGGTCCCTTTGAAATGATCTCAAAACTATATAATTCAAAAAGATCATTATTTGAATTAAGATCCTAAAGTATTCTATTCTTTTTTTTTTTTTTAAAGATTTTATTTATTTGCCAGAGACAGAGATCACAAGTAGGCAGAGAGGAAGGCAGACGGGGAGGGGGAAGCAGGCTCCCCACAGAGCAGAGAGCCAGATGCAGGGCTTGATCCCAAGACCCTTGAGATCATGATCTGAGCAAAAGGCAGAGGCTTAACCCACTGAGCTACCCAGGTGCCCCCATATGCTCGAGTATTCTTATGTCACATTGTCAAGTGTACCTCCAAAGCAAACTGAAATCTTTGGCAATAATAATATGCAAATATGAACATACACACACTGTCAGAAAACGATGCTATAATATAAAGGTTTAATGTTGGGATGCCTGGGTGGCTCAGTGGGTTGGGCGGCTGTGTTCGGCTCAGGTCATGATCCTAGGGTCCTGGAATCGAGTCCCACATCAGGCTCCTTGCTTAGCAGGGAGCCTGCTTCTCTCTCTGCCTCTGCCTGCCACTCTGCCTGCTTGTGTGCTTGCTCTCTCTCTGTCTCTGGCAAATAAATAAATAAAATCTTTAAAAAAAATTTTTTTTAAATAAAATAAAGGTTTAAAGTTTATGAAAACAGAGTAAGCACAGTGGTTGTATCATTCAAATATAGTTTGGCATCAAACTGTTAAGCCTGTTACTCTTCTTTTCATAGTAAGAATATACTTTCTACTGATTTGGTAAGTTCAGCCATGGAGTAAAGCACTAACTTTAATGTAAGTTCCATTTTTGTATTTAATACAAAAAGCCATGACAAAATCCATTTTTCTTCTTACATGGATGACAATGTATCTCCTTAAAATAAGTATATTGTAAATAATATTATCCAACATATATTAATATTTTATCATTTAACTCTTTCATTTAACATCTCACCTAGATTCAGTTAATAACAATAAGAACCAAGGAGCTTCTTTCAAATAGAAGAAAAGAATGCCAGGAGCTTAACACTTTTCTTTTTTTTTTTTTTAATATTTTATTTATTTGACAGAGAGAAATGACAAGCAGGCAGAGAGGCAGGCAGAGAGAGGAGAGGAAGCAGGCTCCTGGCGGAGCAGAGAGCCCGATGCGGGGCTCGATCCCAGGACCCTGAGATCATGACCTGAGCCGAAGGCAGAGGCTTTAACCCACTGAGCCACCCAGGCGCCCCCTTAACACTTTCTTTAATACACTTATATAACTTCCTAAATTCTTGTATAACATCATATGTATACATATATATTTCTCTCTCTATATGTGTGTAGCCATATGACATAGGATATATATAGCCATAGGAGATGGGATAAAGAACCAAAGAAAATAGATAAATACTTTTTCTAATGACAAAAGAGTTACCTTTGCATTAACTGGAAAAAAATCATGTGAAGTTTTAAAAGTAGATGCTGCGCTTTTCATACTCTTTCCCTTTTTCTAACGCACGAAAGAATTTAAGATACAGTCTGATCAGTTAGGCTGGTTTCTAAAGCAAAGATTCAGAGGTAAAGCCTGAGTAAGAAATAAACCTAAGATTCTTGAGTCACAGGTTAGAACATAACCTATCTTAAATGATTCCGAAATTAGTATCTAGAAATAGAGTATGTATGATGTGTGTGTCTATACACACATATATGTATACATATACAGGATGTGTGCATGTATACACACACACACACACATACACACACACAATACACAGACCCTGAACATAAGGATCATCAAATGCTAATGGGTATTTCCAGATGGTAGAGATTTTTTAAACATTTCATCTTTTGAGCTTTAGTTGTTGCCTGCTTTTTTTTTTTATAAAAATGATTTACTTTTCCTAAAAAAAAGTCATTATTTTTCAAAATTAAATTTTGAATTTAATATAAATATATTATATATTTATATATATACATAATACATATTATATATAAATATATAAATATAAATATAATAAAAATATAAAAATCAAAAATCAAAATTAAAGACAATAATATATAACCCATGCATGCCTGGTAGATAGAGGCAGCAGTGCAGCATGCATTACAACCTAGGGATGCAGATGGAATGGAAAGAGACGGCCACGAACTGAGAAGCCCAGAGGGACCCTGCTTCTCTGTAGCAGAGATGACTCCTCATGGCCAACGTCGCCCGTGGTTCTGTACTGCTCACCATTCTCCTCCAGAGCATCTTGAGAAATCGGAGTCCTCTCTCTCAAAACTACTTTCCAGTCCGCTTTCTTTGGCTCAGCCTTTAATTACCTCTCATTGCCTGCCATGCCATAATTGCCCTCATGACCTGAGCCATGCAGCAGTTGGGGGGTCTACAATGATGGAAGCATGTGGGCGATGCAAGGTAACTCAGGAGCTCAGTAGATACAGACCAAACAGGGGGGAAAAAACTGAAATGGAAGAAAAATATTTAGATGAAAGATAATTATAATTACTGATTCTCTATAGAAGAGATAAAAGTTAGAAATGTAAAGTATAATTTCCATGATTTAAAATTCAACAGGAAACTGAATGAAGGGCACTCCTTAGTATTAAAAACTACATTCATTAGTTGGAATATTTAATGGGGAAAATATGACAATAAAGAATAAAAACATAAAAATTACTTATAAAAACAATGCCTGGTGGAGACAACAGCAAAGGACATCATACAAAAATAATAGGAGACACAAAGAAAGGAATGGCACAGATTGTAAAAATATTTAACCATATAAATGACAGAAGTAATAACCTTATCTAAAAAGTAAAACTTTACTTAGATTATTGAATAATTAGTACAGAAATCTTTTGTTCTATGCTGCAGATAGCACCAGGCTACAACAATTTGTGTGCATTACTACTTTTTAGCACTGACGTTATTAAACTATCCCAACTTTTTGCCAATTTTCTATTTATAAATTTGGCTTCTTTTAGTCTTGGCATGTTGAGACAGTGTAAGCACAATTACTTTGCAACACCTGGCTTAGAATATTTAGCTCATGAGAAATTCAGTCCCCAAATTATAATAATTTAGAGTTTTATATCATTGCCATTGTGTAAAAACAAAGCCACCTGAGAGTGTTTTCATGACTGTAGGTTTACTAAGAAAAGTTTATTGATTACATAATTATATGTAATTCTCCAGTGAATGGTGCCATTTCTGTTTGCAAGTCCAAGTTGGCAAAAGATTATTTGAAAAGTAAATCATTGCCGAGAGCCCTTGAGCTCCAGATCTGCTTTATATACACTAATTTTTAAAATAATAGCTAAAATAGCATCACCACTCTATAGAAATCAGCTGGCTTAATTATCTACTAAGGTTGAGAAATTAATCTGTTTAATGTCGGTGTTAGTTTCTACTTTCAAACATAAAGTTAGTTCCTCAGAAATCAGGTCACAAAGTTGTTTTTAATTCCACTGTTTCCCTAATAGTGGTGCATATAATTGTTTGTCAAATGAGAAAATATTTTGAAGTTTTGTACCAGATTTTTAACAACCCTGAAACTCATTCTAATATTTTGTACAAGAATCTGAAATGTACTAATTAGAGCACAAGCTAAATAAAGAAGTGTGTTAGTTAGTTAGCAAAGATGAATGTGGAGACCTCTCAAAAGGAGGGAAGGAGAAAAAATCTGCCATAGCAGCAAAGAAGTTCATGGGTCTTCTTGTTCTCTAGCAAAATATTAATAAACCCTGGTCCCACACAGTTTCTAGAATTTAGCTCAAATTTTCATGTGAAACTATCTGATTTGTTCAATCCAAAATATGGATTGGTTCCTCTAAGATCAAGCATGTAATTGGCCCAGTTGGCTATGCCAAGGAGGCAAGACAACATGGCTAAAGCAATTTCTCTGAGAACAATGAGGATGACAAGCAAACAGTAGGTATTTTTAACTTTTCAGCATACATGTTTTCCCTTCTCAGATACATTTTTTAAAAATTTGTTCACATGACATGTTTCAAATATCACAAGTACAAATAATAAACATGCACTCTCTTCCCATCAAGAGACACAAAGTCTCTCCACTCTACTAAAATAGGAGGGGATGGACAAAAGACACAAGTTCTCTTCAGCTGGAGGATTTAATTACTAATATTTATATTCATCTGGTTGGATTTTATCATTTTATCATTTTTTCATTTTGTTTCTGTTTCTTTTAACTGTGTTCTTCAGTTCCTCCTTTCTTCTTTTGAAGTAATTGAACTTTTTAATATGATTTTAATTGATTTTTATCTCTGGAATTATTTTATTTTTATTTTTTAGTAGTTACTGTAGAGAAAGGTTTCTCAACCTTGGCATTAGTGACATTTGGGCCATTGTGGGGGTCATCTTGAGCATTGTAGGAAAATAAACAACATCCCTAGCCTCTATCCATTTTGATGTTAGTAACACACCCTCCTTCTGCAATTGTGACAGTAAAAATGTCTCCAGGTGTTCCCAAATGTCCCATGATTAAGACCACTATTCCAGAAAGTACAAAATATGCCCTTAACTATTCACAGACTACTTAAGAGTTAAGATAAAACACCATCATTTTCTTTTTTGTTAGAGTTGTCAAATACAACGATACCATGTTGTAATCCTGCAATATGTTATAATTTTGCTTATATTCCACAGTAAAATTTTATATCTTTTGGTTACATTCCATAATAAATTTTAAATTTTGCTTTGGATAATTACCTATTTTTATAAAAGAATAAAAGGATTTAGAGGCTAATTATAAGCCAAATATTTTCAATTTCTGATGCACTTCATTTCTCTCCAACCTGGGTTTCTATGTGGTTTTATATTCCTTCAGCTTGAAGAACTTCTGTTAACATTTCTGGTAATGCAGAACGGCTGGAGATAAATTTTCTTAGATTTTATTGTCAGAAAATATCCTTCTTTGGTGGTATTCTTGAGGAATATTTTTTCCTGAATATAAATACTGGTGTGAGAGTTGTTTTTATTTTCTTTCAACGTTTTCAATGTTTTTTCATTGTTTTCTTTCAACCATTGTTTCTGATGAGTATTCAGCACCCATTCTAATCCTTTTGTGAGATAATAATGTCCTTTATCTTTCCCTGACTGTTTTAAATGTTTTCTACTTATATTTGCATTTCAACCAAATGTGTTTAGATGTCATTGTCTTTGTATTTGGTGTTTACTAAATAAACACCTCAAATACCAATTGAGTTATTTTTCTCTTAGCCACTTGAAGTCTATCCCATACAGGCCCCAAATGCATGATTTAGGGGTTAGTGTGACCCACGTGCATGGTTGAAGGATTAGTTTATACACAGGACTGGGGCCTACCTTACTTGGATCTCTCATTTCATAGATATTGTCCCTCATTTTCTATCATTTGTGATTGACCTAAGCCACGTCCTATAGATCTTCAAAACACCAGGATTATAAGTTTTCTATCAGAGATTTAGCTGCTCAGCATGGGCAACTTAGGGCTTATACATTGAAAATGTGAAAGTCCCCCAGGACCTGCTCTTTTACATGCTACTTCCTATTCAGTCTCTCACTTTATTCACTCTACAACGCCTTCAAGGAGTCCTCTGCATCCTCCAGATTTTGTAGTCATTTTCTCTGGGAGGTTTGGTAGGACCAAAGTGGGGCTAATACTGTTGTAGGATTTCTCAGCCTTTAGTGCCCGCTGTTCTTAGTCACGACACTTTGAAGAATGAAGAGGTAAACCAGATGAAAAGTGGTGGGTAGCAAAGCAAATTTTACTAAGCAAGAGTATAAAGCTCTGGGAGAGGAAGGGAGCCCAAAAGGGGTTTTATGAGCTCTTTTGCAGAACTATCTTAAGCTATCAAGGTATGCTGAGTCCTGCCAGTCAGGGTTTTGGTCATGTCTGCCCATTAGGTTAATGTCCTCATGCTGCTGGTCATTTTTGCTGACATCTGAGGGCTCATGTCTTAACTGCCTGTGCCCATGATAGGGAAAAATACCTTGTGCTTAATTGTCTTATTTTAGGGTGTTTTGCAGAAGTCACTTCTGCAAAGGCTGTAAAGCAAAATGCTAGTGTGGCCCCGTCTAAGCTGCAAAGCAGGATATTAGTGCTGTTTTATCTTAGCTGTCCTGAATCCATATTTTCTTGTTGGGAACCCTGGCCCTGACTACCGAACTGTCCAAATAACTCCTAACAACCGTGACCCCTGGTTAAATAGAAAAACAAAATAAATATTTGCTAAGGTATTTATTCATGCTTATTATGGTAGAATAGCAAATAAACATTAAAACATTTTCACTCCTTTGATTAATATTCAGGAAGTTTGTCTTGTGAATACGTATATGTTGGAAGGATTTGAGGAGAGAAAGAAAAAGAGAGAAAGTGGGGAGTGGTACTGATGTGGGAAACAAAGACAGAAGGAAATGTAGATAAAATTATCCATCCTTATAACCTGCATCCTAGTGACACACTTGAGACAGGCAGAGTATAGTTCCTCCAGGAACCTCCCTACCGTCTTGACGTTAATGCTTTGCTATAGGGAAAAAAAACAGCCTTAGCTTGACAATAGCAAGGCCTCCAAGGATCCTGGGAGTCTTCTTCAGCATATGAAATCCTTTTGGAACCTCCTTTAGTCTTTACTTACCCCAACCTCAAAGTATATAATCAGTTGCTCCTCACAATTCCAAGGCAGCAGCAGCTCCTTCTGCCCACAGGTTCTGCTCCCACGCTTTAATAAAATCACCTTTTTGCACCAAAGAAAGAACATTCAAGAATTCTTTCTTAGCCATTGGCTCTGGACCCCAACAACATTTACAAAAAAACACATCGATAGGAGAGTTGAAGGAAAAAAAATATATCATTAAGATATGTGTATGTGTGTGTTAGATATTATAAATATGTGTATATAATATATAGAAATAGATATAAAATGTTACATCACTACTAAAATCTAAGGTATCCAACTCTAAATAAAACAAATAAGAAAAATGATTTGTTTGAATAAAGGCATACATATTAACAGTTGTTCATATGACTTACTCATCATTTACGCATTGTCTCCAAATAGCACTATCAAGATTACACATAAGATATTTCAGCATAATTTCTAATAAACCTTTATTTAAAACCACTAAGCCATATAGAATATATAACATATTAGAGTTATTCATACAAATGCTGACAACTCAGAATGTAAAAAAAGAAAAAAAAATTGAAGAACTTAATACCTTCTAACAGAAAAATATACTCTATCCAAAATCTAAATAGCCCATTAGAGTAGACGAGTACCCAGACCTTAGTCTTGGGCAGTAAGGTATAATTTAGTTTATGGCTGACTTTCTTGTCTCACCATTTCTGTTCAGGGCACTTCTGCTTCAGTGACACAAGTTACTCTCCAAAAAGCCAAGACACCTGTTCTGCTCTATCACCAGTCCATAAAGGCAGGAGCAAGGCTTCTGATTACAGATTCCAGAGAAAATACCAATGCAAGGCAAAGCTTAGATGTAAACATGTTGAATGGAATTATACTGGCATCTGCTATAAACCAAATTTGCCTACCATTTATATATATTAATCTAACACCTAGAGCAAGACCCCTTGCCTGTTTAGATGACAGAAAAGTAAAACAAATTAAATTCTAATAGACAGAATTGCTAAGTTTAAGAATCACACTTAAAATACAAGTGTTTTTAGAAAATAGGCTTAACTTTTACATTGTTTTCCAGAAAGATTCCTTCATAAACTCATTTATTTGAGTTTAAACACCATAAATATTTTCCTTCTTAAAATGGGTAGTAACTCCGGGGCACCTGGGTTGCTCAGTCGTTAAACTTCTGCCTTTGGCTCAGGTCATGATCCCAGGGCCCTGGGATGGAGCCCTGCATCGGGCTCCCTGCTCAGCAGGAAGCTGGTTTCTCCCTCTCTCACTCTCCCGGCTTGTGTTCCCTCTCTCAGTGTCTCTCTCTCTGTCATATAAATAAATAAAATCTTAATAAATAAATAAATAAATAAATAAATAAAATGTGTAGTAACTAAAGAAAGTTTTTACTTGCTGTGTATTTAGAAGACTTTGGGAAGCGCTCCCTTATTAAAGTTGAAATAAAAAGCCATGCTGTAACTGGTTATTTTAATTGTCTTTTTGCCACCAGCTGTGGTGTTTTCTAATGGTTGTGTGTGCCCCACTGTGCACTTATATATCTGCGTCAGAGCAAGAAAAAGAACCAGAACAAGAAAGACTATTCCAAGCCTACCTTGTGTAATTTAAACCTCATGGATGATAAGCCTGCAGGATTAGAGCATTTTAGTACTATGTATAAATCAATTACACCCAAATTTACAATTCTAGCACTTTTGTCCCTCTCAAATCTAATTGTTTAGTCAACAGAGCTAACTGTATTTTAATAACAATACTAATGAAATGTGTCCAAAATCAAATTCTTACATCACCTACAAAACATACTCCTCCTATAGTCATCCCTATTTCATTAATTATCATTAAATTTCATTAACTATCACCACAATATCTTTACAAATCATTCAGGCTCTTCCTCTAAAATACGTTTAGTGAACGATCTGTCACCATCTTCATCTCTACTATCCTGACACAGACACCCTATTTTCTGGATTCTTCCATTCTGACTGATCTCCATACTTCCTAGTCTCTTCTCAGCACAGGAGCCAGAATGATCCCTCCAAATGTAGACTGGCTAGATCATGTCACCCCTCTACTCGATACCGTAAGAGGCTTTTCATTTCATTGGTTTAACTTCAAGCTGCTAACCACGTGCTGTAGGACTTCTGTGATCTTTGCCCTGTAACTTCCATGACCTCAACTCCCAAGCACTCTACCTCCTTGTTTTCATCTTGAGTCACTGATCTACCTCTTTGCTGTTCCTTGAACACACCAATTGTCTTTCCTCCAACCTCAGGTCATTGCAGCTGCTGTTTTCTCTGAAAAGTAAGTAGTTTGCCTTCATTGGTTGTCATATATATAATTTGTCTTCATATCTCCCATCATTCCCTGGATTTCTAACCTTCCTTGATTTTTGTGTATAGCACTCACCATCACCTGAAAAATCATATATCTGCACATTATATGCCTCTTCCCACTAGAACATAAGGTCTCAGAGAGAAGAGACCTTTTTTTAAGTGTTTTTATTCTAAGTGCATGAAGAAGTGAGAGGCATTCCATACTATATGCTCAAAAAATGTTTGCCTAAAAATTAATCTTTTTTTATCAGCATAAAAACATGTCATGTATTTCCCAAATTAAATTAACCTACTAGGTCCTCTAATTACTGCCTCATTCATTTTCTTCAGTTGGAAATAAAATTTCTAAAATATTGGTTACAGTTACTATCTCTATTTCCTCATATTTTATACTCTTCTCAACCAGGTTTTGAGCATGGATTACCATATGACCAAATAAGATAACCAATCATAAAATTTCATCATACTGAGCCTATAAGAATTGTTTGATAATGTTGATTACATGTTCTTTCTCACTTTGTCTCTAGGACCAAACTATTTCTTAATTTGCTGCCTAACATACTGGCCAGTTCTCAATCTCTTTTACTGGTTGTTTCTTCTCTTTCTGATGTGTAGGTACTGAAGTAAACTAGTGCTTCATTTTCATTCATCTCCCTCTCTCTTTCTCTCTAAATATACACACACACTTCCCTCTCTTTCTCTCTTCTTTTTTTACTTTTAAAATTTTTATTTATTTATTTGACAGAGAGAGAGAGAAAGAGTGCACAAGCAAGGGAAGCAATAGGCTGGGGGAGAAGCAGGTTCCTCACTGAGCAGGGAGCCCGATGTGGTACTTCATCACAGGACCCTGGGATCATGACCTGAGCCAAAGGCAGATGCTTAACTGACTGAGCCACCCAGGCGCCCTCTCTCTCTCTTCTTAAGTAATATCACATGTCTTTAGAAATTACCTTACAAGGATTCCAAGATTTAAATCCTTAATTTCTCTTTTGAATTCCAGACTTGTATACCTGTCTATACCTTATCTCCACTCATATGCCTAAAGATTAAAATGCTATCACATTTAAAGTTTAGGTTTTTTTCCCCCAACCATGATATACCACAAGTAATCCCATTCTCAATACAGAGTATCATTGTCCTTCTAGCTATCCAGGCTGTAACTTTAGGGTTATCTTTAACATCTTAGATACTTCCCTAGCCTAACACTCCTCTCCTCCACCTGTAATACCACCTTAGCCAAGACACCACCATCTCTAATCTGCCCTAGGTTTTTTTGTGTTTTTTTTTTTTAATTTTATTTATTTGTTTGACAGATACAGATCACAAATAGGCAGAGAGGCAGGCAGAGAGAGGAGGAAGCAGGCTCCCCGCTGAGCAGAGAGCCCGATGTGGGGCTCAATCCCAGGACCCTGGGATCATGGCCTGAGCCGAAGGCAGAGGCTTTAACCCATTGAGCCACCCAGGTGCCCCTGCCCTAGGTTATTAACATGCTACCTGACCTTTCTTTTCTTCTCTTGCTCTCTCCTAGATAAATCTCCACATAGTGCTAGAAGAATTCTTTTAAAACAGAAATAAGATCATGTGACATTTAGACTCTCCAACATTTCAATGATTCCGGCTAACATACAATCATACACCACACACACACAATGTATTTTTGCCCCATTGGCCTTCTTGTCCTTCCTTGAGTGGAAAGCATGTGCTCTAATCAATACACACGTTTTGATCATCCTGTTCACGTTATTTTTTATTAACTGATCTTCCTCTGGATTTCAAGTGGCATGCTCCCTCGCTTCCTTTGTGCATCTGCTTATATCTTAAAGAAGTCCACCTTTAACCCAGTATTTAATAGGTATTTCTTCCCCTCTCTGCCCTTACTCTTGTTGCACAGATAATTACATATCTAGTAATTTATTTTCCATTTCTGTAACTAGAATATCAATGAAAGGACCACATAAATCTGCATAGCACATAGTGAACCCTCAATAAATATTGTTTAAATGAGAAAAGGAATGAAAGGATGGATGACTCAACAGATACACCTTAGACAAAAACAAAGAGCAAATGGTTAAATTACTTTCAAAATATCATGTATCTCCCAGAAAACAGCACATCAACTTTCAATATGATGCATGTGTTGCTTCACAATAGTATGGTTTCTCATGTCTGACTGACCCTCTGTGTGTGTGTGTGTGTGTGTGTGTGTGTGTGTGTGAGGGAGGGAGGTGAGAGAAAGAAAGAAAGAGATTAAATATGTTTTACACTTATTCTAACAAGAACATTTAATTTTTAGATTTTAGTCTCAAATTTCTAAGTAAAGATTATTTTTCTTACAGATCACTTCTATTCTTATTTAAATATAAATTATACCAGTCAAATGAATAGGGCATATTCTACTCAAGAGGATGTGACATAGAGTAAAATACAGTAACCCAGAAAAAAAATTAATCAGTTTATTAGAAAATTTCTTTTCCATACATTACATAAGGGGAGTGTTTGAAAGATGACACACTTCATTGTGGTTCATTGAGTACTTTGCAGAAAATGTAAGAAGCAAAGTAGTACATTAGGTTGTAAGTCAGAAAATAGTGACTAGCTCAAACTGAGTCACTAATTAGTTTTGTGACCTATGGCGAGCCACTTAACCTCCTGGATGTCAGTTTTCTTATCTATCATATGAAAGTGTTGGATTCAATTATCTCTAAAATTCATTCCATGTCTGAGATTCTCTAATAATTTGAAAAAAAAAGTCTCTGGGGATTCAAAGTGATAAATGCTATCACTGTCTATTAAAAAGAAAAATATGAATTTATCAAATTGGTTGAGTTAACTTTAGACCTTAGTCAAGCTAAATGTCTGAATAAATTGAATAGATACCTTGACTAAGACCCAATTTAGTTAGATAAGCATCAGTCCAATTTTAAATTATCTGATGCAGTGATTAATAATAATAATAATAATAATAAAAGAATATAAGACTTGATCCTTACTAAATGATTTCATTATGAAATGGTTAAGAAATCATCTTCTGGGCTAAACTGGCTTTGAATGTAAAATTTATAGATGATATTCCTATAATATTCTTTCCTTCATCTTGTATTAATAATCTTGAAAATATAAATTGAGAATTGCTTTTCTGCAATGTCCTCCAGTTCTAGCATCAACCTTTTCTCCTTCAAAATCTCTAGCTTTCTCTCACCATATTACTACTCTAACAGAATAAACATCCTATTAATTTTACTTCTTTTTTAAAGATTTTATTTATTTATTTGTCAGAGAGAGTGAGCACAGGCAGACAGAGTGGCAGGCAGAGGGAGAAGCAGGCTCCCTGCTGAGCAAGGAGCCCGATGTGGGACTCGATCCCAGGACACTGGGATCATGACCTGAGCCAAAGGCAGCCGCTTAACCAACTGAGCCACCCAGGCGTCCCATATTCATTTTACTTTTAACGTCATTCTAGAGATACTTTTGTTACATCAAGCTACTAAAGTGAATTTTAATGATAAAGAAAAATAAATAATAAAGCCAAATTTTAAGAAAGAAAGAATACTAGTATTGATAATATTATTACTCAAGAGACAAGTAAATTAGGGTTTTTGGTTTTGCACCCTATTTTCTAGAACTATATTGTCTTTTATGGTAGCCACTAGCCATATACTACTGTTGTGCTCTTGAAATGTGGTTAATCTGAACTGATGTGTTATAAGCATAAAACATTCATTGGAATCAAGACATGGTATGCCTTCAAATATGAACATCTCATTATTATTTTATATTGAACAAATATTGAAATATTATTTGTGGATAACTGGGTAAAAATAAAACAATATTATTTTCACTTACTTTTCGAATAGAGTTAGTAGAAATATATAAAGAATTTATACAACTCAACATCAAAAAAAATCCAATTAAAAGATGGGGAGAGACATTTTTCCAAAGAATACAGAGATGTGCAAAAGACACAGGAAAATATGCTCAATATCAGTAATCATCAGGGAAAATTAAAATCAAACCCACAATTAAATATTGCCTCACACGTGTTAGAATGCTAAACTCAAGAAGAGAAGGAAAAACAAATGCTGGCGAGGATGTGCAGAAAAAGGAACTATTTATTGTGCACTGTTGGTGAGAATGTAAATTCGTATAGCCACTATGGAAAACACTATGGAGGCTCCTCAAAAAGCTAAAAATAGAAATACCATATGATCCAATAGTTCCACTACCGGGTATTTACATAGAAAAAATCAAAACACTAACTCAAAAGAATGTATTTACCCCTTATGCTTATTACAGCATTATTTACCATAGTTAAGACATGGAAGACACCAAGTGTTCATTAATAAATAAATATACAATGGAATATTGGACAATCATAAAAAGGAATAAGATCATGACATTTGAGACAATATGTATGGACCTAGAGGGTATAATGCTAAAGTGAAATAAGTCAGACTGAGAAAGACAAATATTGTATGATTCCACTCAAAAAGGGAATCTAAAAACAATGAATCAACAAACAAAAGCAGAATCAGAACTCTAAATACAAAGAATAAGCTGATGGTTGCCCTAAGGGAGGGTTAGAAGGTATTGGGAAGTGAAATAAGTCAAGCAGAGAGAGTCAATTATCACATGGTTTTGCTTATTTGTGGAGCATGAGGAATAACATGAAGGACATGGGGAGGTGGAGAGAAGGGAGTTCGGGGAAATTGGAGGGGGAGACGGACCAGGAGAGACTATAGACTCTGAGGAACTAACTGAGGGTTTTGGAGGGGTGGGGGGTAGGAGGTTGGGTGAGCCCGGTGGTGGGTATTATGGAGGGCACATATCGCATGGAACACTGGGTGTGGTGCATAAACAATGAATTCTAGAACACTGAAAATAAATTTTAAAAATAAATTAAAAAATTTTAAGAAAGAAGGTATTGGGCAAAATGGATGAAGGGAAGAGGGAGATACAGGCCTCCATTTATGGAATGAGTAAATCATGAGAATAAAAAGCAGAGCATAAGGAATACAGTCAATGATATTATAATATCCATATAATGGGACAGATGGTTGCTACACTGTGGTGAACATAGCATAATGTATAAACTTGTCAAATCACCTGTCATAGCATAATCTATAAACTTGCCAAACACTAATGAAGTATTTTGTTTAACTATACTGAAATTAAAAAGTTAAAATAATATAAATAAATATGTGGTTCACATTACATTTCTATTGGAATAAACTAATGGAGAATATTAAATAGTATGTTCTTATTACAATCATTTCAATAGTTAGAGATAGCATTAAATGTCATAGAAACACTGATTTTTGTTTCTAACTAAAGTATTAATAACCTCTTATGGTACTAAATGCATAGGTTGACTTATAAAGTTTTAAAAGAATACACTCTTATGTGTCTTGCTATACCTGTATCCCAAGTCTATTATTTTCACTATATAAACGGATTAAGTCAACTAAGAATGATTTCCTATAAAATATTCCTATATATTGATTTTTAAAATTTTCTTAATTTTCAGAGAATGCTTGTAATGCATTCTTCCATTTAAGATTCCAACAATTAGAATTTTAATAAGTTATGGTGCTCTAAAATAGGATACTGTAATATTTAGGGGAAATGAAACACATGCATGAAATAACACAAAATTTAAAAAGAGGTAATCTCTAACAAAAAGAGCATATATCCTATTTTTATATAAATTATTCCAAATTATGAGCATTGAGGACATATAAAATGTTTAATTTTGTAATTCCATTTAGTACTTTTTATTGTTCTTGGGCTTAGTAGATAAGCTTTAGTAGTTTAAAATCATCATAAGGTGTGAATTTTTACCAGTAAATTTTATACTTCATTATTTTATGAAAAAAACCTTCATTGTATGTATATATGTATATATAATGTGATGTATACACATATATATATATCCATTTTATTTGTGAAACCAATAAGATTTTTGAAAAATAAATCTTCAAATATCAAAAGATGAAGAATAACACTCATCTGAATATTTTTGAAGAGACATGTAACAATAAAAATGACTTTTGCTAACAATGAGTAGACACCAAATTTTTCTCTGAAGAAGATAGATATTGGATCCCAATCAAATGCCTACTTTAAAAGCTGAGCAGTTTGGGTATCAGATATTAATACAGATTATTTTCTACTTGACATGCATGATGATTGATCAGGTTTACTTCAAGGAAGATATAGTTTGCAGAGCTGTACTAAGAAAAAGCACTGTTGAAAAAAAAACTAAAATGAAAGCATTGGAAATTCCCTTAGTTTTGCTTTATAACTAATCATATTCCTGACTGCTATCTTCTACCTATGAATTCATAAAAGTTACTCTGGAGTTTAATGTTTTTCTCCACTATACGAATGGTTCTGCCATCTATAAATTAGTATTAATAACCTTATCTAGTGTTTCACAGATCTGCTGTGCAAGTTAAATGAGATAATGCATGTAAAGTACTTAGTATAATCTCCAGCACATAAAAAGCACATAATAAATGTTAGCTTTCACATACCCAGTTTGTAACCTATTCTTGTAATCATGGTACAAAATACAAGGTAGTATCTTTCATTTTATGGAGGCATTAGTAGGCTAATTTTATTTTTAGGAAACATCTCATATCTACTTTTATGCATGTTTGTTTCACTGGAATATCTATGGAGAAACCATTTTAAAAGCATTTATATATTCATGATGTGAATGTTAGGGTATAAAGCACATGAAAAAGCTGGGTTAATTTAGCATCTCATTCCAATATATCTATTGAAAATAAACAATCTTTAGAGTATAAAATAGAGGCTTATGAATAGGTGAATAAATCTAGTATTTGACGAGGAGAATAAATTTGAATCACTTTCCTTGACATACTACTGTCTGCCACTACTTACTAAATGGAAGATAGGTTTCTCATTTATTCGGAATTCTAATTTAAAAATTTTCAGAGTTCTGTATGTTCCTGGAGAAACTAACTCCTGAGCACCATAATGAGGAAGATAATCTCACTCCTCAGAACACTCAAACCCTGGCTTTTTCATTTCAAGCTGTTCACAGGTACAACAGTTTAAAAGCTGTTGACTCACAGAAAACACTTCATCTTACCCAACTAATTATTTATCACCCACTGTGGGTTGTGCCGTTTACATTGGAATATATATTTTGGCTGCTTAGACTTATTTTTCTTTCAGTTATAATTTTATCCGTATTCTAGAAGGCTCAGCTTTCAATTAAGTAATGACCTGTTACTTCTTTGTGTGCAGTTGTTTTTATTGTTATTTTGTTGTTTTGGGGTTTTTTTTGTGTTTTTGTTGTTGTTGTTGTTTTTTGCTTTTGTCTGTTTATTTGTTCGTGCCCCCTCCCCCGCCTTTAATAGACAGGGATAGTATTTGTCACTTTGAGTCTCCAGAGATTTTTTTTTTTTGTATGTATAGTATTTCATACATGGAATGGACTTTCTTATCTTTACAGAGGTAAGTGAATTGCCACAAATCACAAAGTAATTAGTGACTCAGTTTGAACTAGTCGCTGTTTTCTGACTTAGGTGACAAGCACACAGTTCTACTACTTTTGCTTAAATGTATTTTTCAAACTTCTCTCCTCTTCATCATCAACCCTACTGTCTCGTATCAGGCTGTGATCTTCTCCTGTGAAGTCTCAATCAGTTTCATCTCAAGAGGTCTTCCCTGCTCCATTTGTGCTATTTTATAGCTATTAAATATATTGAGATATAATCCCTTTTCCTCTTTTATTCCCCAAATTATAATCTTAGATTAGTCGAAAGCTTTTATTAAATGAGACCAAAACCAGAAAAAAATATATGAAAGTTGATATGCCTAGATACGTATTTCCAAACCCTCTAAACCTCTATCATAATAAAAGCAAAAGATGAATGACATAAGGGAAAAGAACCAGAGGCGGTGCATGCAGTATGTGGCTGATATTTTTAATTAACAATGAATTCATCGAAAGAAAGAAAGAAGAGGTGGTAGGAGGACGAGAAAGATTTGTCAGCTAGATTGAAAAGTGATAGGAATGTGAATAACAATCCCTCTATTCTTCCCTTATCGTTTAATCTTAGCTGTTTGGGTTCAGTTAATCATCATAAAACTCTACGATGTGTGTGCTGTTATTCCAGTTTACATTTGAGGAAAACGAGACTCAGAGAGGTAAGTGGTTCGTCCAAAGTCGTCATGTCCCAGTGAGTTCATGTGCCTGGGACTATAGGATTGCTCAGGACAGGACAGGGTTCTGAGATATCTTTGGGTTATGAGTCGTCAGAAAACCTGAGATACTGTAGAGATGTTGGTAATATATATTTTTCTAATGACACAAATATTTGAAGTTCATTATCTCAGAACGCTTTAGGACAGAGGGTGCAACTGGATGGAGGAAAAACATCAACTTCTACAACCTTCCAGGTCTGTCTGTCCCTGGCCTCTTGTTTTCAAAGAGAAAGACAAAAAATGTTGCTCCTCTTTACAACCTGAAACAACAAAAAACTGGTGATGCTAGGTAAGTAGATAGATAGACTAGAGAGATTCTTAAAATATAAAACACACTTTGATGAGATAACTCTGCTGGCTGAGATACTGTTGAATTGTTTCACTGTATCTCTCTCTTTTTAAAAGATTTTATTTATTTATTTGACAGAGAGATTACAAGTAGGCAGAGAGGCAGGCAGAGGGGGAAGCAGGCTCCCTGCCGAGCAAAGAGCCCAATGCGGGGCTCCATCCCAAGACCCTGAGATCATGACCTGAGCTGAAGGCAGAGGCTTTAAACCACTGAGCCACCCAGGCACCCCTACTGTATCTCTTTTAATGTCAAAATGCCTTTTCTAATTTTGAGAATTTAATCCTTATTTTGGGAGAATTTCTAGCAGTCAGAAATTTAATGATATATTGAGGTTGGCAATTATTGAATCATTAAATACTGTGTGTTTTCTCAAAATGATTCAGTATGGTGTTACCTGTTGACATTAATAAATAAATAATTAAATAAGCAAGTACACTAAAATTTGTCAAGATTATTCAGCAGCTAACATCTGCTCTGGTATTATACTCAGTCTTAATATTTTCTTGATGTTAGGTGATAAAAATTTTTTAATATTTTTAAAATTATTTTGAAGTTGACTGCCACATAGGTTACTAATCCATATAACCAAATGATTTGGCCTTATTTACTATGAAATTTCGTTTCCTTTCATACAGACACAAAAAGCAAAACTGTAACAAGTACTTTAGCTTAGAACCTGGCAACAAATATTAGTTCTACCATCTAATTTCTGAAGTTTCAGTGTCTACCACCTATATTATGAATGCTCTCATAAAATTGGTTGGTAGTGTAGAAGAAGAGAAAACAAATGAGAGAAAAAGTAAGACTAGAGCTCTGAAGACAAATGGAAAGTTTTTTTTTTTATTTTAACAGTAATTATTTTGATTAACCAAAATAAACAATAAAAATGTATTTGACTTTGATGGATGAAGAGATGTAATTCTTTCAGTTTCTCAATTCCTTATTTAATAATTTATTTTGCCATTTTTTATTTGATTCTTCAAAAAATCATTCCTCATCTTAAAAGAACTTCTAAAGATTGTAGAAGATCCTTTGTATGTATTTGACACTAGTGCAACAAAAAAGAATGCTAAAAAAGTTTGAAGACATATTTCTTCTTTCAATGTTACCTTATAAAATTATTTCTAATCAATACTAATTTTGCTTTATATAATAAAGCTTAAAAACTTTTGAAACTCTTCCTAAAGTTAAGTATCTTTAGGCAAGTTTATAATTATATGAGTCTTCAAAATAAAATTCTCAAGTATTAACTTATCATATCTACTAAAGACCTGTAATTTATTCTGAAATTCTAATAATCCAAAAGGAATAGAAAAATCACAATGGACTCATTTTATCTACATCAGATATTTTACATTTTAAACACACAATGAAGTAGCAATCTCATTTTATCAAATAAGAAGTATATTCAATTTCATTACAGATGGAACAGCCACTGAGTATTACCACTGGCTCAGGCATGCAGAGGAAGTTTAATTTTCTCTTTGTGTTCTGGTGACTCCTTCCCCACCTCCTTGCACACCTGGAGTATTATAATCTTGTAAATGCAAAATTACATTACATTCCCTCTCTGTAACTTTTTCTCAATCAAAACAAATACAATAGAAAAGAGAGTTATAAATATTTCCCATGGCAACATCCCTCCAACAGCTTATCAGCTCACTATGGTGTCATACTGTCCAATAATCTCAATATAAAATATCTTTACTAATGGGTCCTGTAGATTCTTTACACCATGAAAATCATTAGCAAGGATAATTAACTGAGACTGTGGTGATGAATAGAGCTGCATTTCTGATCAGTGTAATGAAGAACAGAAGCCACTAATTACAGATATAGAGCCTTGAAGCTACTGAGAAATGTAATCTAATGTTGCTGCCCAGATTCCACACAGCCTAATATAAGTGCACAATTAAAACAATAAGGTCTTCCCACAGATAATGCTTTTGGGATCATTCCAGGTGCAAGAAAATGTGCCCATCGGCACAAAGTGGCTTGTGATCTAGTAAATGCTATGCGTTAAAAAATTAAAAATTAAATCTGTCTAAACATTTTGTTAAGAACTCTCATCACAACTCTGACCCCCTATCAGATACTGTACATTAGTAATTTCTTTGACTGTTCAAAAGTTTACGAAGACTTCAGTCTTTATATGCAATCCAGAAACAGTGTAAATATAGTAAAACTATGATCCACAGAGCCCTTAGAATGGTCTGTTCCTTAGATACAAGAAAGTCATTTATTTTACTTCAGATAAAGTAGCAAGTTGTAGAGGAGTGTTTCCCAAAATTACGTGAGACCCTCGTTAAAATTCAGATTACTGGAAAGTACCCTAGGCAACCAGAATATATTCTCAAAGGAGGGGAGGGGCTGGGAGAGTGATTCAGTGAGAGCTCCAGATGGTTCTTATCAGCAGAGGAGCTTGCGGCAGTAGAAAGAAACAGAGTTTGGACTTTAATACAAGTTCACTAAAGGGGGTGCCCGGCTGGATGGCTCACCTGGTTAAACCTCCGACTCCTGACTTCAGCCCAGGTCATGGGAGCAAGCCCCACGTCAGGCTCCATGCTCAGCCCAGAGTCTGCTTGAAATTCTCCCTCTCCCTCCACTCCTGCCCCTCCTCCCCCACTGGTGTGCTCTCTCTTTCTCAAATAAATAACATCTTAAAAAAAAATACTGGTTCACTGAATCCTAAATTTGCTAATTAATTGTTGTGTACCTTAGTGAGAGGTATTTCTTCTATCTCAGATTTTCTTACTTGTAAATATGGAAATATATCACTTCATTGGGTACATCTTACAAGTGTATATAAATTGTCTATTAATGTGTGTATACATAGGGCACATGCAGCAAATATGAGTTCCCTCCCACTTTCTTATTACCTTTAAATTTGTTTTTCCTTCAATAAATATATACAGTCTTACTGACAGTAAGAAAGTTATGAGAACAGCATCTCCTTCAAAACTTAAAGCACCTCATAGTGTATATCCCAGATAATTAGTCTTATTTATTGTAAAGAAGAGGAGTAAATTCAAGAAGACAGTCTTCTGTCGTGTGCCTGATGGTATCAAATGAACATGTATCTGCATAGACAGTGCCCGTCCTCCATCATAGTTTTAGAATCTGGTAGCTGGTTCTCCACTCTAAATCAAGAGAATTTCAGCATAAAGTAGGGGTTATCATCCATTACATGAAATAGGTTGTGATAAAATTCTACTAGTAACAAAAAAGAAAAAAATCCAGAATATATCAAGTAATATATGGGTGAAAACTGGTCACCATTAAAGAGTTATCATACATAATGTCAAATATCCAAGTATTTAGAAACAACTTCTCAGGATTATTTTCATGGAACACAAGAAAATGTTTTGGAGTCTACTACCATATTTTAGAATCAGACCAAAAAGATAATAATAGTGACAAAATGCTTATGAGTAAGTTATGTTTTCTGATTACCTTCTTGATTCTAATAAGATTATAATTGATATTAAAGACTCCTAAAAATTTGTCAATAAGAAGTCATGATGGATGGAAGTTTCCTCTTTAAAAAAAGATTAGATCTTATTTCCAGAAAGTATGGTTTTTATCCTTCACCTGTAATCATATATCTTATCTGTTTTCTTTTTTTTTTAATATCTTATCTGTTTTCTTAACAAATATTTCTTCATGACACATACATAAGCCAAATGGGGTAATATGAAGATGATTTAGATGCAGAAGAAGTCATAAGGATCCTCAGTTCTATAAGTTATACATTTTTATTAAAAGGGTTCAAAGACTGACTAAGAAGGGTGTAACTACCTACATGAATTCATAGGAGGGCTAGATTACATACACTCTGAATGACCCAGGTGGGCACTATGACACTTTACAACTTATTTAATGGCATACATCAATTCATAGTCAGATGAAGGCTAAAAATGCCAACAGTATTTCATAGTCTTTGATTAATATTTACATAATTTCCTGATGCACATACCCAATAGTCAAATTAAACTCTCCAAAAATAAACAAAATATTAATAAACAATGTCTTAAGTTATTCTTCAGCTCTTTTTTACTTAATATCTCATGTTATCATCAAATTACATTTGTTTATTGTTCTGACAATAAAGTTTTCATCCATATGTGAAGTTGCTTCCCACTGTTCATCATATTACTCACCTCTCATCAAACTGGTTACTTCTCACTTTCAAACAAAAGATGTCTTCTTACCATAGTGCTGTATCTGCATTCATTTTTAATCCTTTAAATCCCTTTTAAATCCCTTGTGAAGAAATGTATTAACTCAGTCAACAAAGATTTTTGAACACCTGCTTTTTGCCAGGCTAGGCCTTTGTGGTAAGTTAGTGAACAAAACAACTCATGGAGCTTACCTCTTAAAAGAGAGTGATATGTAATAAACAAACAAACCCATACAACTTTAGATGGCAGTAAGTGTGATGGAAATGATGGAACAGAGTGAAGTACATCAAGAGTGTGGGGAAAGACCAGGTTAAGTACAGGTATGAGGGTAGGCCTCCATGGAATAGTCCCATGTGAAGAAAAATGAAGAGGTGAGAGAAAGAACAATCCAAGCAGAGATAAGCACTGCTGCAAGGACCAGTAAGAGCATGTAAAATGTACCTATAAGGGTAATTTTCTTTAATATCAAAAAATTAATAATAGAAATGAAACCTCTAATTTCAGGACCAATTCAAAGTATGAATACAGAGATTCGGAATTAAATTCAATTTATTAATTCAGGGCTTTAGGTCTCAAGTCAAAACATAAATGCCCAGGTCTTTTTTTTAATTAATCCTCTTGGCCCACTTCTACTCTGGAAAGGAATCCACAATTTTCAGATATAGAAAAGCTTTTTCTTCACAAATACCATGAATCTTTTTCTGAAGATGGAAGACAAGAGAGAAAAATTATAGGGCAATCAAGGCATATCCTGAATGTTTGAAGCAACACAGGAACAGGACTGGAAAACAGAAATCCCATTTCAGTTGCTTAACAGCAATGATATCCCTTACCCAGAGGCACTGATATTCTCCTATCATTCCCTGTCATATAAACCCTTAAAAAAATTTAAAAAATGCAAATTTTATAATTATTCTGCCTTCCCCCTAGATTCAAGGATTGCTGCATGTCTATTTTTTTAATTTAATTTAATTTTTTTCAGTGTTCCAAAATTAATTGTTTATACACCACACCCAGTGCTCCATGCAATCAATACTGCCCTCCATAATACCCACACCAGACTTACCCAACCTCCCAACCTCCTCCCCTCCAAAACCCTCAGTTTCTTTCTCAGAGTCCACAGTCTCTCATGGTTTGTCTCCCCTTCTGATTTCCCCCAATTCACTTCTTCTCTCCATCTCCCAGTGTCTTCCATGTTATTCCTTACAAGTAAGTGAAACCATATGATAATTGACTCTTTCTTTGCTTGACTTAATTCACTCAGCATAATCTCTTCTAGTCCCATCCATGTTGATACAAAGGTTGGGTATTCATCCTTTCTGATGGAGGCATAATATTCCACTGTATATATGGACCATATATGTTTTATCCATTCTTCCATTGAAGGGCATCTTGGTTCTTTCCACAGTTTGGTGTCTGTGACAATTGCTGCTATGAACATTGGGGTACAGGTGGCCCTTCTTTTCACTACATCTGTATCTTTGGGGTAAATACCCAATACTGCAATTGCAGGGTCATAGGGTAGCTCTGTTTTTAATTTCTTAAGGAATATCCACACTGTTTTCCAAAGTGGCTACCCCAACTTGCATTCCCACCAACAGTGTAAGAGGGTTCCCCTTTCTCCACATCCTCTCCAACACTTGTTCACTGTCTTGTTGATTTTGGCCATTCTAACTGGTATAAGGTGGTATCTCAATATGGTTTTGATTTGAATCTCCCTGATGGCTAGTGATGATGAACACTTTTTCATGTGTTTCTTAGCCATTTGTATGTCTTCATTGGAGGAGTGTCTGTTCATGTCTTCTTCCCATTTTTTGACGTGACTATCTATTTTGTGTGTGTTGAGTTTGAGGAGTTCTTTATAGATCTTGGATATCAGCCCTTTGTAGTGTCATTTGTGAGCATCTTCTCACATTCTGTGGGTTGCTTTTTTGTTTTGTTGACTGTTTCCTTTGCTGTGCAGAAGTTTTTGATCTTGATGAAGTCCCAAAAGTTCACTTTAGCTTTTGTTTCGTTTGCCTTTGGAAATATACCTTGAAAAAAGTTGCTGTGGCCAATGTCAAAGAGGTTACTGCTTATGTTCTCCTCTAGGATTTTGATATATTCCTGCCTTACATTGAGATCCTTTATCCATCTCAAGGACCTGATGGATTCCCTGGAGAATTCTACCAAGCATTCAAAGAAGAAATAATACCTATTCTCTTGAAGCTGTTTCAAAAAATAGAAACAGAAGGAAAACTTCCAGACTCCTTTTATGAAGCCAGCATTACCCTGATCCCCAAACCAAGCAAAAGACCCCACCAAAAAGGAGAATTTCAGACCAATATCCCTGATGAGTATGGACGCTAAGATTCTCAACAATATCCTATCTAATAGGATCCAACAGTACATTAAAAAGGTTATCCACCATGACCAAGTGGGATTTATCCATGAGATGCAAGGGTGGTTCAACATTCACAAGTCAATCAATGTGACAGAACAAATCAATAAGAGAAGAGAGAAGAACCACATGGTCCTCTCAATTGATGCAGAAAAAGCATTTAACAAGATACAGCATCCACTGCTGATTAAAACGATTGAAAGGATAGGGATAGACAGAACATTCCTCAACTTCATAAAATCTATCTACGAAAAACCCACAGTGAATATCATTCTCAATGGGGAAGAGCTGACAGCCTTCCCTTTGAGATCAGAAACACAAGATGTCCACTCTCTCCACTGTCATTCAACATAGTACTCGAAGTCCTAGCAACAGCAATCAGACAACAAAATGAAATAAAAGGTATTCAAATTGGCAATGAAGAAGTCAAACTCTCTTCACAGGTGACATGATACTTTATATGGAAAACCCAAAAGATTCCACCCCCAAATTACTAGAACTCATATAGCAATTCAGTAATGTGGCAGGATACAAATTAATGTACAGAAATCAGTTGCTTTCTTATACACTAACAATGAAAATACAGAAAGGGAAATTAGAGAATTGATTCCATTTACTATAGCACCAAAAACCACAAGATACCTGGGAATAAACCTAACCAAAGAGGTAAAGGATCTGTACTCAAGGAATTACAGAACACTCATGAAAGAAATTGAAGAAGACACAAAAAGATGGAAGACCATTCCATGCTCATGGATCAGAAGAATAAACATTGTTAAAATGTCTATACTGCCTAGAGCCATCTATACTTTCAATGTCATCCCGGTCAAAATTCCAGTGGCATTTTTCAAAGAGCTGGAACAAACAACTCTAAAATTTGTATGGATACAGAAGAGACCCCAATTGCTAAGGAAATGTTGAAAAAGAAAAAAAAAAAAACTGGGGCATCATGTTGCCTGGTTTCAAGCTTTACTACAAAGCTGTGATCACCAAGACAGTATGGTACTGGCACAAAAACAGACACACAGACCAGTGGAACAGAGTAGAGAGTCCAGATATGGACCCTCAACTCTATGGTAAACTAATATTTAACAAAGCAGGAAAAAATATACAGTGGAAAAAAGACAGTCTCTTCAATAAAAGGTGCTGGGAAAATTGGACAGCTACATGTAGAAGAATGAAACTCGACCATTCTCTTACACCACACACAAAGATACACTACATGTCTATTTTTTTAAATGAAAAAATATCTCCTCCTCCCAAAAAAAAGAAAACTAAAAATAAATAAAACGAAAAAAATGTGAAACAGTAATGCCGTCTTTCCTCCTCACGCATGGTTTCATTTAATCATGGTCAGCGGCAGTCAGAAGCAGATGATCCTCCTACTGACATTACAGCTTCAAGAAGCAATGGTATGCTAACATCTACACCATTCACCTCGCTTCCTCTCATCAGGTAGGCATTTCATCATCTCACGTCATCACAGGAAGGTAAGAAGAGTACAAGAAGATATTTTGAGAGAAACAGAGATGACATTCGCAACTTTTTTTAGAGTACATTGTTATGATTGCCTTATTTTGTTATTATTGTTGGTAATCTTTTACTGTGCCTCATTTATAAAATTGAACTTTAGTTTAGGTATATATGTATGGGGAAAAACCTAGTATATATAGGGTTTTGGTACTATCTGCAGTTTCAGGCATTCCCTGGGCCATCTTGTAATCTATTTCCCGTGAATAAGAGGGGACTACCGTAAAAGGTTACGGGTTGTAAATACTAACAGCAAACCTAGGTACCCAAGGTAAAATAACTGAATTGGACATAAAGCAGAGCTTTGAGCCTTTACGACAACTGCAAATACAGAGTTTCAGGTTCTATCATTCTCACAATAATAAAAACAAATAAGAGTATTTTCTTCTTTGCGCTTCAGTTCTTTCTTAAAAGGACCATTTTATATATGTCTATCTTACTATTCACCCACAGATGATTTCTGTGTCTGTTAAAACAAGGAACACTACAGAGGTCTGATAATATTTTACTCCTCTTCAAAGGCTAAGAAAGTATTTTAGAAGACCATATATTATAAAACATTCAAATATGATAACTTAGCACCTGTCATATAGTAAATATTCGGTAAATCTCAGCATCTTTTTCAATGCCTTAACTTTCTTCACTCATTCTCATTCTATATGTACAACTAATAACACTACTATTTGGAGATTTCTGTGAGGCTTTCCCTTGTGCATTAAAAAAAATGTGTTGAAATAACATTTGATTGAAACGTTCTATGTTAACATCAATAGCGTCCTGTTTATGCCACTAAACACAGAGAGGCAACACCTCTCAGAGATTCACTTATTACCATTTCCAACTAGTTTATTTACCATAATTAAATTTTTGGCACTTAGCATTTTGAAAGCTCAAGTTTAAATAATACAACAAGAAATTTAGAGTTACTTGTAGGAACACTGAAAAGCTGAGCTTTTGAAGAATATGAAACTAGTAAGATAAAGATACCCCTTAAGGAGGAAGGAGATAAAAGGCATAAAGCTAGAGATCAGAGTCAAAGCTTCAATACATATGTTGAATCAATATATGTGTATCTGAAACTAATACAATACTACATGCCAATTAAATCTCAATTGAAAATAATAGACAAATTAAAAGCAGTTCACTAGTACTAACTATGCCCTCCCCTTCACCATCTTTAATAGGAAAACATGTTTATGATTTCAGTCATTAATTGTGGAGAAACATTTGAATTTCAGTTATATACAAAAAGCCAAAACATCTTTTTGAATACCCTATCTCATCCAATAATTGCCTTATGTGTTTTATATTTAAAATGTCTACGATGTAAAAAGATAAAAACAGTTTAATAATAGAAGAAAAGAAATCATGAGAAAGGAAGGAATAAATTCAAGATCAAGATTAGCAGATAGGGGCACCTGGGTGGCTCAGTGGGTTGAGCCTCTGCCTTCAGCTCAGCTCATGATCCCAGGGACCTAGGATCGAACCCCACATCAGGTTCTCTGCTCACCGGGGAGCCTGCTTCCACCTCTCTCTCTGCCTGCCTCTCTGCCTACTTGAGATCTCTGCCTGTCAAATAAATAAATAAAATCTTAAAAAAAAAAGGAAAGCACTAAATTCTTATTTAAAAAAAAAAAAGAAAAAAAGATTAGCAGATAGTAAGGCCTCCGCGGAAGTCCTGAGTAGGTACAGAGGCATGCCAAACACTGCCTCTAACCTTCCTGTGGTGAAGGCAGGCAGGACAAAGTCTAGAGATGCAGCATCTTTAAGATTAGGGAAGTGGGGAAGGAGTGGGGGCTGTGTTCAAAAGAGATATACCTTCTACTGATCCTGAGGCCTGAGAAAAATATCTCCTTTGGGATACCAAAAGAGGAAGCTGTTCCCTATATTGACTGATGTCCCTAATAACACGGACACAAAAGAAAAACTAACAAGTTCCTTATGATTGTTTCTTTTAGTGTCTATAATATAAGTTGGAAGTAAAATGTCCCAGTGCGATTCAGTAAAAGCAATTTTATCAGGGGCCAAGACATTGACATCTAAGTATATAGATCCCTGGTGGTCTCAAACCCAGATTTAGTCCATTGAGATCTAAGAAAAAAAAAAAAACCCTTTTAGGTGAACAGAGTACATTCATCATGATAGGAAGAATGTCTTTATTTCACTCTTTCTAAAGTTACAGGATTAAAAAATTTTAAAAAGGTAATTCCCCCAATTAAGCTTCAATAGGAGTAATGCCATACTTCTGTAAAGTATGTCAAACAGCATGATGATTAATGATCAGATCTCCAAAAAGGGAATCACCATGGGAAATTTCTGTTTCGATTTTTTTCTTCCTGAGGCCAGAGCAGTAGTAGCATTTTTATCTGTCCATATTCTCTATCAAGGTTCACTTTGAAGATTTCAAAGGCAATGTTTGGGAAATGAAAATAGCTCTCATTTTTATTCCTTTTCACTTCAGGTCAGCATGTAAAAGTGGCAACCCTTTTAATCCCAGGGAAAAATACTTTTATACAAACTATGTAGGTATTCTTTTTTTTTTCTGGGAATAAATTAAAAGTAATGTGGAGGAACTATTATAGATAACGCATTGCCACAGCAGGGCACTAAAAACAGAACAGGTGGAAATCATCATAGCTTTCTACCAATATAGACTGTACATTTAAGACATGGCACATTTAATGGAAGCCTTGAGGGCAACGATAAAATTAAGTAATACACTCAAAGAATCCGATTTTTTCTTTTAATAATAGCTAGTCTACATATTGCCAGACACTATAATATAGTAGAGGATTTATTTAGGATACTGATATTTTACATGAAATATATTCTCATTATGTGAACACACTTTAGTCCCAATCCTTTTCTTCCACCATCGAGGGATTGCTGCTTTGAAGGAAAAAAAAAGGGGGGGGCAGTGGGAGAACATGAAGATCACACAACACTTGGTAGAGGTTTCCCTGGCAACAAAAATTTTCCATTCACCTTGTGGTTTCAGTGGTTTCATTCAGCACCACCTCACTGAAAGCAGGGTGATGGAGAGGAGGAAAATTATCAAAGGCTGTCCTTGAACTAGGGAGTAATGTACTTTAAAGGGCCCAACTAGTTTTAGTTTACATAATGTATGTCCCTACATATCTTTTCTTTTATTACTGTATATTCTCCTTAAAAATTTTTGAGAGAGAATTCCTTCCACTAAGTTATCTAAAATTCTCACATTTTATTTTTGTTGCTAACAGAACCACTTTTCAGATAATTCTTAGCAGATTAATATGTAAAGTTTTACAAGTTTATGTATCTTATACACATAACAAATTCCCCAGGATGGTATTAGTATTATATCATGTCACAAATGATTAGACAACATTTAATCTAAATAAACCTCTTATAGTTCATATATAAAAGCCATTGTTATAAAAATAATCTTACTGGGTTTCCATAGATACTATCTTAAATACTTCTTATACTTTATTAATGGATTTTCCTGAATGCTTTCTAACTCTATATGCATTTTAAGTTAATATATAAACCAAAATTAATCAAATTTGTCTAAATCCTGAGAATCCCTTAATTATATTCAAGTTCTAGATTTTATAACTAGCCTGAATTTCAGATTCTGAAAGTTCAAAATCTTTGAAAAACAAAATGTTCCTTAGCTTACTTTATGGCAAAATCTGACTTGAATTAACTATGATAGTGTATATGTAGTCTCTATTAATAACATTTAAGTTGAATATTCATACAATTTACTGCCAAAATATGTGTTCATCCAGATTCTTTAATGTATATATTACATATGCAATTTATGACCATTCTGAAATACAAAAAATCCTGACTTCTGTTCCCAAGGTTTACTGGGCCACATCACTATGGACAGATACTGAATAATTTGTATATAAAATAAATGGAGTAATTATTTTAATTTCCTGAATAAAATAATAACTTATTATGAGTCCATACTGATAGAAATAAATTAATCGGCAAAGACAGAGCTCGCCTTACAATAGAAGGCTAACATATATACATCTATATATAATATTTATTTATATAAGATATTTACACCTTATTATATGTAAATACTAGCATATAATTATAATAATATAAATGTATATTCATATATAGTATTTAAATAATATAAACAATAATATATAGCAAAGCATATATATTGTTAAATACATATGTGTAAATATAAAATATATATATAGAATCAGAAAATCATCAATGGTTGATAATACTTGTGGGTAAAAGTTTGATGAGCAATAAGATATTTACATAGTTTCAAAATATCTGTACTATTTTTTAAGAGATTACATAATAAAATGTAGTAACTTTAGACTGAAGAAACCTGGTAGATACTATATTAACCACCAAATTTAGCATCACCAATACTGAAGTAAACCAGAATCATTTTTGTCTTGATCTCATTTACTAAAAACAGAAAAAAAAATCACTCCAAGAACACTCTTGTTACAAATGTATAAAGTAAGATTAATTATGAAAAATTATAAGATGTACACATTGAAACATATTCTATGAAGGAACAGATTTTTGCTTCTCAAAAAAATATCAAGATCAAGAAAGACAAAGAAAAGCTGAGAAATTAACTGTGCTGGGTTACAGAGGAGACATGAAAAGCAAATATTCCAGATAATATAATTTTGATAAAGATGACCTGCAATGAAATTTAGTCCGGTCAAAAATAATTAGTCCTGAATATTATCAAATGTGTGAAAATAGTGCTAATTTTTAATGCAAATAAAATTAACATTCAACCCTTTCTAAATAAAAGCAACAAGGGGAATTATTTAATGAGAAAAATTAAAAAGTGCCTTTGCTTTGGCCATTAACAGCTGGAATGGTGAAAGGAAAAGAAGCAAATATATGAACATAATGGAGGAAAATAAGAAATAGTAAAAGAAAATGAAATACAGGCAATTTTGGTGATAGAAATAAAAATCATCTAGAAATAATAAGTCCTAGATATCCAGAATACAACTGAATTACTGTATTATGGTATAAGACATAGTAAGTCTTAGTCAATAGAAAAAAAAAGTTTGAACTAGTTATATTAAAGAAGATTTAGATGACTTATTAGGAATCAAAACAAAGCAACTTAAAGAAAAACTGAACATATGAGAAACAGGCCTTTGGTGATTTAAAGAGCCAAAATTTGAGTCTCAAATACATTTTTCTTTCTTTTCTTTTTATTAATTTTATTTTCCCCATTTTTTAAATTTAAATTCAGTTTAATTATGTAGTATATTATCAGTTTCAAGGTAGAATTTAGTGATTCATCCGTTGCATGTAACACCCAGTGCTCATTACATCAAGTGTCCTCCTTAATGCCCATAACTCAGTTACCCCACCCCCCAATCACCTTCCCTCCAGCAAACCTCAGTATATTTCCTATATGTAAGAGTCTCTGATGGTTTGTCTACCTCCCGTTTTCATCTTATTTTTCTTTCCCTTCCTCTATTTTCATATTTTGTTCTTAAACTCCAAATATGAGCAAAATCATCTAATATTTGTCATTCTCTGGCTGACTTATTTCGCTTAGTGCAATAGCCTCTAGTTCCATCCATGTTATTGCAAATGACAAGATTTTATTCTTTTTGATGGCTGAGTAATATTCCGTGTGTGTGTGTGTGTGTGTGTACCCCACATCTTTTTTTTCTGATAAAATACTTCTGTTGTGAGGGACTCTATACTGTGACTATCATGTTAGCTTTTTTATTTTTTTTAAAGAAAATTAAAGGGAGATCCAGGATGATTTTCATTCTGCAATGAAATGGAAAAAGAAATGAACCTTTAGATATTACTTCTTCCTCTATATTTCTTGTTATTAATGATATCACTGACCATCCAATAAGCCAAAACTTGAGATGACTTTGTCCAGCAGAATCTCATTAAGTCAGTCACTTAGATATGATTACTCCTCCTTTCATTTCTTGCTACATACTTTCTATTACCTTCAACCTAACTGAGACATAGTTCAAAATTTTATAATTTATCTAGTAGATGAATTCCTTACTTTCTAAATTGCTTTTCTGGACTCTAACCCTACTTGATTCTTATTAATGTATCATCCACAGACATGACAGTCTTATTTTTCTATTAAAAAAAGTGTAGTGATGTCTTCCTATTGACGTCTTCCTATTGAAGAAATCTCTTTAGTGGCTTTCCACTGCTTTGGGGATAAAGTTGAAACTCACTATCATGGCCTATATTTTTGAACTAAAATTCAATGTTTAAAAAAATTAAAATTCAGATGCTTGAAATTTCAGCTACCTTCAAGACCTACATTCATACCGGACCACTGAACAGAGCTGACACATACTACATGACCACCGCTACTACAGTATAAAACTGTTATTATTATAGTGATCCATCTTGGCTTCAAAAGAGGTGACTTTTTTTTAAAATAACTGTATTCTAGATATTGAAAAGTCACCAGGAAGAAACCCTGTCACTAGATGGGGAGATGTGGTGCTGGTAATGATCTATCTTTTGATCTGAGTGTTGGTTATAAAAGTTAAATTCATTTGGGAAAAGTCATCAAGTATAAAATTGTGGTTTTTGCAATTTTCGGTATGTACATTATAACAGTAAATATTTTTAAATTTGAGGATTTAGAAAGAAGATACAAAGTATAAAAAAAGAAAAAGGAAAGAAAAAAAGGATAAATATGTAGTAATATGTGCTCATTTTAATAATACCATAGAATTTTCCTTGTATGATTATTAAGATTAGTTATCTGAACAATAATTCACATGAGGTTCCTATATGAGACCACAAATTACATATACTTCTAATCAAGAGCACAAACGCTCCAAAAATTCCATTCTACATCTATAGAGCTGAACTTATTTTTCTACTATATTTTTTTAAACCATGCCCTTCAATATAGAAACAGATACTGAATTGTCCATATTTATTTAGGTCTTTCCTCAGCCTTCCTCCTAACCCATGTGTCTTACTGTTAGCTCAGCGAGCTGGCACTAGTTTTACACGTCAGGAATGTTTACTCTGGCTAAATTAGCTACTGATCTCCTAATGTCTGGTGTTTGGCAATAAAGTCCCAGTTGGAGTTTCTAACCAACAACAGTTTGCATTTAGTTTCTGAATCTCTGTTTTGCAATCTTTGTACCTTCCCTTCTGATTTCATAGAGACAATTGCTCCTAGGGATACCTGAACCTGCAATGAACTGAAAATATTTTACAGCTTTTCAACTTGCCAGCAGTAGAAGAAAAATTCACACCAATCTCAGCACTCTGAACAGCTGTTGCTATAAGGTGATGTTGCTAAAAAAAAAAAAACCCAAATAGAACAAGGCAAATACCATCCCTGCGAGGGTTCTACTATATTTTGGAGATCTCCAGCTGGAAACTTAATTGTAATTTAAACAGAGCAAACAGAAACAGCTTTCCTGCATCTATTCACCACAGTTTTATTGAATTAGATAATTTAATCAATAAGTCACAATACACTCTAATGTGCTACTAGGTAATATTCTAGGAGCAGAGAAATTTGATCTTTGCTGCCGATTATTTCCATCTTCCTGCACTGCGTTCCTCTAGGATTTATAGAATGTATTTCCCCATTCTGGCTGTCTTTAAACACTTGCAATCTGCATCTTTTTTGTGTTAGTGCTCATCAGCCAAAGACCATCAGGAAAACACCTGGGTTTATTCTTGTTCGCAGCAAGAAAGGCATGGAGAAATGTGCAGTGTCTTGGTCAGAAGGTGTATTTGAGCTCTCAAGACAAAGAGAACCAAAGGACAGAGACAGAGAGGTGGCTTATAGAGACATGCCCAGAAATATCGTTCTACCAGCTATCTGCGTGTCCCTTAGCCCAAACCAGTTGACACAACATGTTAACTATCACAGATAGTATTAGAAAGAGCCCATTACACAGTTCAGGTTTTGGTTGAGTATTGGGTGAGGCGTTCTGAAGCACTTTGGCTTGGTTTGTCTCCTATCAGGAGGTGTGGGCCATTCTATGACTGTCTCAAAAATCTTATCTCTAGAGTGGATACTAAAGCAAGGCTCGGAGTTATTATTAATTAAGAAACAGCATCTGCAGGCACCTGGGTGGCTCAGTCGGTTAAGCGTCTGCTTTCAGCTCAGGTCATGACCCCAGGGTCCTGGGATCGCGCCCCGCATCGGGCTCCCTGCTCAGCGGGGCATTTGCTTCTCCCACTGCCTCTCACCCCACTCTCATGCTCTCTCTCTCACTCTCTCTGCCTCTCTCAAATAAAAATAAAATCTTAAAAAAGAAAGTGCCCTATATCCCCAGCACACTCCCTGAAGGGACGGTGCCTCCTTTCCTGGATGCTGGAGGAAGTTGATTTAGGGGCCCCCGGCTTGCTTGGAGCCCAGCAGGCTCAGCTACTGGCGCTGCCTGTGATCCTTCCTCCGTCCTCCCCTCAGCTGGCAATGCCTCACTGTTCAGGGGACCAGCATCATTAGCAGGAGCAAGGTATGAAGAGGTGGGAGGGGGCTCTCTGCCCTTCCCGGCACACTAGGAGCTTTCTGCTCACCAACTTTGAAACTACGATTTATTTATTTCTCCTTCATAACAGAAAGACTTGAAAAAGAATACAATTAATCGTTAATAGTAGAATTTTCCAAATTCTGGGGAGGATAGTATCATTTGAGTCGATGGACTTCAATAAGGTTTATCAATAAGGTTTTGTGTGTGTGTGTGTGCGTGTGTGTGTGTTTTCCCCACAACAAGTTGTAAGTAGTTTTAACATGCCTAGAAAATCTTGGCAAATAAAGGTTAGTCTCTCCTGCCCTGTTATTATTTACACTTGGAATTTTCTTTATATTTAGTTTCTGAACAAGAAAAATTCTGATTTAGAGGAATTAAGACACGCTTAAACAGTGAGATCAAAATATAATTTGTAGTGCCATTACCATGTTATATTTCAAAAGAACTGTTTCATGCCAAGTTCACAATACTTCTATTCTACAAACCATCTTATCTTCCTTGATTGAGGTAATTATTTTGTCAGTTAATTGATGGAGTTTAAAGCAGAAAGCATAGACACATGTACGCATACCTTGGAAGTTTTATTTCAAGTTAAAACATATGCAGCCACCTTACGATGGAAGGAAACCCTTTCTGTAGGTGCTGATTGAGATCCGTCTTTACAGAAAAAGACATCCTGAGACCCCATCCGCAACATCTCGCAATCTCGCCATGGTTTCACCAGGAGAAGGAAGAGATCCAACATGAGTGCAGAAGAGAGGTGCTTATTAGCCACGGTCCTTCAGTCAGTACACTTTCAAAAGGGAATTGCAACCTTCAGTTAAACGCAGAGATTATTTACGTGAAGACATATTAAGAGAGCTTTTATGTGCTCTGTAAATGAAGATATAGTCTGCTTAATTAATAAGGATTTTATTTATTATCTGCAGGGGTTGTAATTATTTGTAAGTATCTCTAAGGCTTTATGCCATAAATCTCAATGCCTATTCATTAGATAGCAGGTTTTACAGTAGTTTGTGCTGTTTTTCCCCTATACATCCTTTCCTTACAACACTACTGCACAGTCGTTTGGAAGATTAAGACTAGAAAACTGAGTTCTCAATAGCAGTTGTCTGTTTAGTTGGCTAAAATGTATTGATATATACTTGTACATAAAACTTATAGACAGCAAGGTTTAGTGTGTGTGTGTGTGTATTTCCCCACAAACACCAATGATATCCTGACATTCATCCTAACATTGTTAGCTAGGCTGTCAGTCACAATGGACATATCTGCTCTCTAATGACATCTGGCAGAAGTAGACCAAGATTAGAGGATGGAGTGATCAGTCAGGCCTCCAAGCCAATCTGTGCCGCTTTCAATTCCAACCAATCAGGGGCACCTGCATGTGGTAATCATTCTCCTCCGTTACAAGTGCTGGCAGAAGGGAGAGAACTGCTTTTCAAGCTAGAGCAGAATGAGCTAAATATAAATGTGAAAATCCTCTTTCATAGTAAAATTTTAAACCTATTTTTAAAGGAAGAAACAGCAGAGCAGTTTTATTCATATTTTCAATTATTCTGTAGTAAGGTAGATGAAGTTTCAGCACACCCATGAAGGATAACCATGGTGGGGAGGTTATCTGCCAGGGTCCATGATCAGAATGCAAGCTCCTGCCCAGTATCCAACATGGGGCTTCAAACTGCTGTGCCAGTGCCCACGACACCAGTATCCTTTTTAGTTCCTTGTTAGAGATGTGTGAACCCTTCGTCTTGTGAAACTTGCCAACCTCAGGAATATTTTATGAGTTACCAGCTTTGCAACTTTTGCAGAATACATTCAAACATCACTTTTAGAAGCAGCAGGACTACAAATGTTTCTCCAAAGATTAAAAAAAAAAAGGGGTAGAGGAAAAGAAAACCACGGAAAGAAAACCAGTAGCATGTTCGTATTTGCTTCCCAGTGAACTCTCCTGTATTCTCTAACTTGAAACCAGGTCCTGACATAGGGATCAGCAGACCTTTGGCCTCAGGTTATCACTCTCAACTAAATCTCACTCCAGAAAAGCAGAACCATTATAAATAAGTCCCTTCCATTTTTTAATCAGTCATTTGTCTGCCATTCTGGGGTAAAATAAGATACTATTTTATAATTTCGTGTTTTTATTTCCCCTCTTTTCCAACGAATTGCCCTGATTTAACCTCTTAACAGATCCTTGTCTCAATATTTTTGTAATAGATGATGAAATATGACAGTTACTTTAAATAAACTTTCAAAGATCCTGTAAACACACACACACACACACGCACGCACGCACACACACGCACACACACACTCACTTACTTCTTCTTTCAAATGTCCACAGTAGTACATTGTTATTTTTAGCCAAAAGAAGGCATATGGACAGTTGAATGTTAGATCTAATGAATAGGACAAGCCTGGCTTTAGATCCTGAATTAAAGTGCTCTGAAAATTTGACCTGTGTAACTAGTTCAGTGAGAAAGATTAAAACTGATTTTCAGAACAGATTTTTCAGAGCTGACCTATACAATCGGCCTTGCTTATGAAGGGGAAAAAAAAGAAAACTAATAATTATAGAACATCTAGTACCCTTCAGGGTCTCAGCATCATGGACATTTTTACTGGCTACCTTGTATCCAGTCTCGAGGGAATCTTCCCCCTGCATTGATCCAGAGGACGGCTATTCATGGCCCAAGCCAAATAGCATATTAAATGGTCAATGTCCAAAACCTATCTATTCAGAATAAATCTCAGAAATTTGGAGGACTTATATGAGAAATTACCTTTTTTCTCCTAAACTAAGAATTGAGGAGCTGTAGCCATCTTACTACTGGAAAGTCTGAGGGTAACTGTTCCCATTTACTAGAAATGAAGTTGAGATAATGTCAGAGAGAAAACAAGATCTGGAATATTGTTTAAGCCACTGCAAGTCACTCTCTGTATTCACAGACTTTTTAACTAGTCAAGTACCGGCCTTAGAAGGCCACAGAACAGCTAACCGCACCGTCCGGTAAACCAGTTGGTCAGCAGAGGCAACAGCATCTAACGCTTCCCACTTCCCACACGACAGAGAAGTTCGCTTTCCCAACTTGTCTCTGTTAGAGCACACAACCTTTTATGGGCATGTTGTTCTTGAAAGGGAAATGTTCGTTTTTTTGTCTAAAAGGTAGAATGAGAAATGAGTTATTGATCCTCATCTTTCAGATACCATAACCAGTTAAAGGGAGAACAATATTCACTGCAAATATGTCTTAAGCGCTTCTAGATAAGAAGATGACTTAAACTGGATAAAACCATGGTTTACACTGAAAATACAAATTAGAGTTTCACCCAACCTATACAACTTACTTAAAAGTAACTATGAACAAATAAGTCCCTTAAAAATGATAAGTCTGGGAAAAGCCTAACCAGACAGGATGCCAGGCTAATAAGCATAAACTATGACTATCCCGGAAAACCCTTAAGAGTGGAATTTTTCTAGCTATGAGGAATTTTAACACTGAAGAACGGGTGAGGTATGTACAATGACCTTTAGCTAATATGTAACAAAAATACGACTTTGTGAATTCACTAAATAAAAATTCTTCTGTGGAATATCATGCAACACTAAGCTACATCTTACTATTAAAGAGACGACCAGAATAAAATTTCTTACCCTAAAATAACACACATTCATAATGGAGAAGGACATGTTCAGAGATGGTTACAACACAAAAGTTACAAAGTAAGGTCCAGGCACAACCAAGCACACGGGATATTGACTACCTTGTTCTCTTTGGGGAGGTGGGAGAGGAAGTAACAAAAAAAGCTTCAAAAAAGAGTAAAATTTTGAGCTACATAACAATGGAATAATAGACATTTAGCAGGTAACTAAGAAAAAGAAGTCTAGGCTTGAGTAAGGGAGTAGAAGATGGGGAAGCATGAGGTCTAAAAGGAAATCGTGTATTTAATACTATACAAATCCTTTAGTATACAGAAGGTACCAACCCGAACTTGTCATAGGTGAGACTGTGGCATTTCCTTAAGCATAACTAGTTTATTTAAAATAATCACAGAGCTAATGTTTATAGACCACCTCACAGTTCATCAAAGAATTTCACATATACTAACTTTATATATAACTATGCTACTCTTGTAAAGATAGCATATAGCTTAGTAACTTCAGGTAGATTTTCTTTTGAAAACATGAAAACATTAAATTCTTCTAATAATCCTATTATTTTCACCAAATAAAAGGAATAAGAATGATGCTGAAAGAAATTTTCATGAATAACTTGTCACATCTTTTCTGAATCCATTGGTAGCTTTTTAAGCAAATTTCATTCCTACTTTAGGACTTCTAACATCTCAATAAACTTAAAAAGCTTCATTTTTATAAGTGAATTTAATAAAAGGTTTTTAATTTTCAACACAAGGATGATTTAAGTTATGGAAGCCAAGGGTGGTATATTTTCTTAAAACTGGGGGAAAAAATAAACGATAGGAAAGAATTTCCCTAAGGAATTAAGAAACATTGGATTCCCCTTTATAAAGTACAGCAGTTCCCACTTTTAGTGCTCATCTTAAAGTATAGAAGCAACTTCACGGTGCAAATTTTATGCATAGAATCAAAAGATGAACAACTTTCATTGATTCCCACCTGATGCTCAGAGAGCCAAGAGAGTCCTTTTACTTAATTAAACCAAATGAACTTCTAAAATAAATTCAGAAATACTTATCTTCAAAAGAATCGAGGTATGCATTTCTCTCTAAAACCTCCGCTTGCCAACTTTTCCCCTTTAGTTAGGCAAGCACTTACATTATGTCATTAAAATCCTTCTTATTTACTTAATAGAAATTGTTCAATCCAGAGATAAATATTTTTACCCAAGTACAATATATTCTGTTTTCTTATAATGACCTACTGTTCTAATCGCTTATTTAATTTATGGTGTAGTTTGTTTTTATTCTAATGCATGGTATTAATGGTTGATATTTTAAATGTCTGCACCATTTAGTACTTAATGAATTATATCATTTTCCCCTACTCTCTCAAATGAGTTAAACAGAAAGGAAGTGTTTAACTATTTATGGTCTATGTAAATACGTAGCATAATGTGGAAATTTGATAACACCTACTTTTTAGTTCTATTAGTTTGCTGAATGGCCACAACAAAGGATTAAAAACTATGTGGCTTAACCAAAAGAAAGTTTTTCTCTCATAGTCTGGAGGCAAGAACTCCAAGATCAGGGAGTTAGCAAGGCTGGTTCCTACTAAGGCTGTAAGGAAGAATCTGTTCCATACCACTCTCCTGGTTTCTGGTGGTCTACGTGCACTCTTTGGTGTTCCTTGGCTTGGACATGTGTCACCCTGACCACCACATCCACCTTCCCGTGGAGTTCTGTGTGTGCGTGTGCCTCTGTCTCTATGTTCAAATGCCCCCCCCCACTTTTTTTTTTTTTTTTTTTTTTTAGGAATACAGTCATATTGGATTAGAGCTCACTCTAAGGAACTCATGTCGACTTGATCATTTGCAAAGACCCTATTTCTAAATAAGGCCAATTCATAGGCACTGTGGTTTTGAATTCCAACATCTTTTTTGCTATTTAACCCATAACACTGCCTGAGTTTAGAAATGCTTTGCTTTAAGCATATTGAGAAAATGCTTAACTATACGTCAAAATACCTGCGTTTAAACCCATCTGCCCTCAGCCATGAAAGAGTCGTGCAATTTCTTCATGTTCTATGCTTTCACAAATATATCTCAGTATTCAGGGTCTGCTTTATCTTATCTATGTCAAAATAAAGACAGATGTCAAGGAACAAAAGACTAGAATGAAAACTTATAAAAGGGCTCTAAAAGAAAAGCAGAAGTACTAAGAAAATAAATGAATTAAAATAATGAAATGAAATAAAGAAATAAAAGGTGCCCTTTAAAAAGTGGTTGAAATGGAATAGTGGCAAGGAACATTCAATTTATGATTATATTCAATTCAATATCCATACAATATTGAAGATAAAGAAACAGTTTTTGAGGTCTCAGTCTTGGTTCTGCCCTCTGAGGGATACCAGAACCAGTGACAATCAACTAATGATCAGAAACAGATCACACAGCTAGATCATGCTTTCTAAATACTATCTCTTCATTAATAGAAACCAGGATTCTTTGGAGAAATGCCTGATTCCAGGATGGAGAAGGAAAAGTAAAAGATGAACCTGAGTAATCTTGTTATTTCTGAATGTAAGGAAGTACTCAAAACAGACACACAAAAGGACATAGAAACCAACCTGAAGGAGCTCCCATGGCCAAATTAAGTGATAGTAAATATTATAACCTCCTAAACATATCAGCCTACTATAATACCACTTTTAATAATATTTTGTATATCCTCATTTATATGAAAAGCCCTTTCTCACAGTTCAGGGTCAAGTTATGAAATATGGAAGGAATGAAAAGATCCAAAAACCACCGTTTGGCAACTATCAACGCTCATTTAGGCAAGACTTCTAAATGGATACTGAAAGTATTAAGTGACATCTTGAGGAGTCACAAAATATTTATATCATCCCAACATAACTCCTCACAAGATAATGAAAATACATGACAGGAGCAACTTGATAAAGTGATCAAGTTAACATAACCAGTAATGAAACATTATCAATACCATATGCTAACGGGCACGGGCACTAAGAACAGTATAACATCATTTCTGTGATATTCCTGACAACATATCCACTGTAAATCTGGACACATCAAACAACCCAAAGAGATGCAAAATTATGACCCATTTAAAAAAATCAATGTCCCAAAATTAAAGACTGAAGACATGATAACTTAATGCATACATGATCCAGGATTTTCTTTTGATATGAATGGTTTTATTGGGACAGTTGCCAAAACCTGAGTAATGTCTTCAAATTAGATAAAAGTGATGTATCAGTGTTAATTTCCTAATGTTGTTAAGTGTGTTGTATTCAGGTACTTACAGAAGAAGAGATGTAATATCAGTAACTTACTCACAAATACAACAAAGGGAAGGGTGGGGGGAATTTGAGTGAAGAGTATATGAGAATTTTTGTACTTTTCTTAAAACTTTTCATATGTCTGAAATGATTTTAAAATTAAAAAACTAAAAGTTAAAAAGCAATTTAACCTCTTACATGTTGTATAGTATAATATGAAAAGAGAACAAAGGTGTTATTCTTGAATTAGGAGAAGTAGGAACTAGGTGGTAGCTTGTAACCAAAACACGATGTGGGGGGCAGGTCAGGGAGAATTTCAGCATCACTTGGACATGGAGGATATGGAGAGATGGGGAGCCAGACAGAACAGCAGCAGCAGATTCAGAACCTCAAGGGTTCTAGTGTCCCAACTACGTGTTCAATTCAAGTGCATTTACTAGCTGTGTGTACTAGGGCAATTTGCTTAAGTTTGCTGTCTTGTTTTCGTTATCCATACAATAGAGATGCTTAATCTTAGTACACCCATTGATATAGATATAGTGAAAATTAAATCAATTAATCCAGATAAGAGTACCTATAGGTAATATTTTATTAGTTGACTAGGGCTACCACAACAAAATACCACTGACTGGGAAGTTTAAGGAAACAAAACTTATTTTCTCATAGTTCTGAAGGATGGAAGTTCAAAATCAAGGTATCAATAGATTTGGTTTCTGCTGAGGCCTTTCTTTGGTTTGAAGATGGCCATCCTTTCACTGTTCACATGGCCTTTCTCTAAGTATGTGGATCCCTGGTGTTTCTCATAAGGACACCCATCATATTGGCTTAAGGTCCCATCCTTATGACTTCATTTAAACTTAATTACTTCTTTAAAGGCCCTATCTCCAAATACACTTACATTGAGAGTTAGGGCTTCAACATACAAATTTCAGAGGGACATTATTTGGTCCACAAAAGGTATTAAATATTATTAACGATCAATATATGATTATTTGGGCTATGATTAAGCACAATATAATGGTCCAAATGGCAAAACTGAATTTGTGTCCAAATGAATAGAAGTTACATTTATTGTGCAGCTTTAATGGTCTGAGAAGAAATACACTGTAAAGCAATTTGCAGTTCCTCTGCCAAGAACCTAACTTTGTTATAAGGATGGCTATTTCAAACTATAATCAGAGCTTTGACAGGTGGTCAACAGTATCATCCAGTCTAATGTTGGGTTCCAAGAACTCATATTGTTTCAATGTCAGTAATAAAATCAAATGAGTGTTACCTCAGCCACTTTTGTCTGGCTTGAAAATACAAGATGCTTAAAGTTTCCTGTGAAGGCAGAAGAAATGACTAAACACTTTTTGCTCAATCTGTACTGTGCAGTCAAGGGGAACAGTGGGTATTACCACATTATCTAATTGCAATTGTTATCATAAGGGAGATAAATTAAACACACCAAAGTATTTTTCAGAGAAGGCATTTTTCATATTTGTATAATCTTAATAGAGAGATCATTTTGAAAAGAATTATATTACCATAATATTTTGATATTGCTATAGACTTAAAATTCAGTATTTTATTAAATTTCCAGGAAATATTAAAAATTTCTGCTCTTCCAAATATACCAATGGTTAATAAACTGTAATTAGCCAACAAGGCTATAGAAAGCAATTTTAACTGCAAAGATAAACGTGTGTTTGTGTGTGTGTGTGTGGACACACACACACACACATATATATATATCAAAAAAACAAAGTTAATTGCAGGATTCTTTATTTTTCTCAATTGAATAATAAAGTCAGTGATTGAAGTTCCCTCTATATAAGGTTTAGCATGCTTTAACCTCCTCAACTTAACCCTTAACTAATTCGCAGTCTTTTTATTCCTCACATATTAAAAGGGCTCATTTACTTTCTTTGTTCTCTATGCTTTTTATTATGTTTCCCATTTAGCCTTATCAATTTTGAACACTTGGCGCATTTCCATCTTTATCTTTTTTCTAGTCCAATTATTTTCAACAAAACATGCATGCATTTTTTGTCTGCTTAGTTAGAGCTAAATGTCATTTCTGAAACTTCATGATAAAACTGGGAAAACATAAAGCATTGGACATTTTGTGGGTTAAGTGGTTCAAAGAACAGACACTGTTCCACTGCGGAAGACACAGAAGACAGTAACGAGAGAGCAAATGCCAATTAACTGTTAGTTTGCAAAAGGCAATCCTTGAGGGTCTCATATTAATCTTTGGAAGTTAGGTTTTGTGTTCAATTTTTTCAAAGTATGTTCATGCTAAGATGCTTTTATTTTGACAAAGGTTTTCCTCATGTTTCCCTCTCATTTTTTTCAATATTCACCTCAGGTTTCAAGATAGGCTGGTGCCCCACTATTTGTCAACTCATTTAGTTAAAAGAGAAATTCTATGTGCTATTATGCATATTACACTCCAGATTAAATTTAATCAAAATGTTAGACACTTTACTGAATAATATACTAAAATTACTACCTTCCAGAGCATGCTATATTTACAGAAAGACTGTTATAAAAGTTCCCAGTAGAAATTTGTTTAAAACACATTTCAGTGATTCAGTATGTGTATTTTCTTTGGAATATTTTGTGAAAAAATAAAACATCTGTAATTGACAGCTGTATTTTTACATGGTGTTTCCAGCACGTTATTTGAATTATGAATTTGAACATATTCGGAAAAATGTTGAGAGTATTTTCTTGCATACACACAAGTTGAGTATGGTAATCTGATCTGGGTTATGCAGCTAACCCCCATACTAATTATTGTATTTCAAAATATCTTGATAATGAAAAAGCACTCCACTTTTGAGTATCATTTAATGGTGGACATTTTGGAAAATCCATTCAAACAAGTACATCTCATTTACTATTGATGTTTTCCTTCATGTTCATGAAGCTCATCAGTACAACACTTCTATCCTCTTTCTGACCATTTTCTTAATTATACTTTAGGAAAGTTGTGCTGGCTTGTCCTGTTAGTAAATCTGAAGAAGAATAGGCACACTCAGCTTAGCTCCTGCCTATGCCTCTTGGATTCTGCCTATTCATGGAAAACACACATTCTGCTTTCTTTGACAAGAACAGGTTTGTACTTTGGTCAAGGAACATCCTCCCTAGCCTAGCACTGATGTTCTATGCAGCTCTATTAACACCCTAATTAGACATTCTCAGCAAGATCGATCTACTCATCTCTGAGCCTTTCCTCAGTATTAAATGTGCTGTATTAGCTTCATGTGGCTTGTCACTTATTTCTCAACTGGTTCATAATATTACAAACATGAAGATTCTAGTAATTTAGAATGTACCTGATGGAGTTTGTTTAAAAAATGACTAGAATTAGATGTCTAGATTTTCATGTACTTATTCTAAATTTGACAGAGAAAAACAGTAAATTATAGATGATTTATATAATATAATCACCAAATGTTATAAATATTGTATTGACATATATACTCTAGTAACAATTTTTTTTTGCCTGTGAAATAGTTTTTATTTATTCCTGTATTTTTTAAAGATTTATTTATTTATTTATTTGAGAGAGAGACACATGCTCACACAGAGAGAATGAGCAGGGCAGAGGGAAAAGGACAAGCAGACCCCTGGCTGAGCAGGGAGCCCCATGCAGGGCTCAATCCCAGGACCCTGGGATCATGACCTGAGCCTAAGGCAGACACTTAACACCCAGACACCCTAAAATAGTTCTTAAAAATCATGTACTTGGCAATAGAAACACAGAGGAATGTTGAAATCTCTGGCCAACATTGTGAATGAATCTGTTTCTTCTTGTAGAACAAGAAGAAAAACTGTAGAAAAATTGATAGAAAAAATGTTTGTTTCATGCATTGTGTATCTCTTTAATTTGGTGTATAAGAATTTAGGATTATTATGTCATCATTAAGAATTGACCCTTTATCAGTATAAAAATTCCCTTTTTATACTAGCTGATATGTTTTGGTTTTTTGGCTGTTATTAGTATATTCATTCTGGCTTTCCTTTGTTTAACATTAGGATGCTATATCACATTCATTCTTATGTAAATAATTAATTTCTATATTTACATTGAAAATGGATTATGTTTAGGCAGTATATTACTGTGTCTTGATTTTCTTATATAATCTGAAAGTCTCTGTCATTTAAATGGGTGTTTAGACAATTTACATTTAATGTAATTAAATGTATTAATTAAACCTATCATTTTTTTTTTTCTCTTTTTCATATTTCATATTTTGCCATCTCCCTTTGTTGGTTTTTTTATTATAGGTAATAAGATAGTTTTATAGTTTACATGAATATGACTTTATTTTTTTATTTCTTTTCAGCATAACAGAGTTCATAGTTTTGCACCACACCCAGTGCTCCATGCAATGCGTGTCCTCCACAATACCCACCACCAGGCTCCCCCAACCTCCCACCCCCCGCCCCTTCAAAACCCTCAGGTTGTTTTTCAGAGTCCATAGTCTCTCATGGTTCATCTCCCCCCCAATTTCCCTCAACTCCCTTCTCCTCTCCATCTCCCCATGTCTTCCGTGTTATTTGTTATGCTCCACAAATAAGTGAAACCATATGATAATTGACTCTCTCTGCTTGACTTA